>JAGFMF010011518.1:136441-147591 GCA_019455555.1 Galemys pyrenaicus
GCTTCACTATTAGGAGGAATATGAAAGAACAACAATAAAGAATAAGCTCAAGGAATTGGGCAATTATAACCAAAAGTAAACAACAACAACAACAACAAACTTAATAAGACCAAGAAGCCGGGATAAACCAAAGGGACCATGGGGGGGAGGGGAAGGGGGGAGGGCAAAGACGGGGAAGAGGCCAGAGGGTGCACAAGGGACTGAGGTGGTGGTGCACGGGTGAAATGGTGGTGGGTACCCCCTGGGGACTACAAATGATGTCAAATATAATTAAAAAAAAAAAAAGAAAATAAAGACAGTCTTACTTCTTCAAAAAAAAAAAAAAAGAAAAGAAAATGGTGGTGGGAACCCCCTGGGGAATACAAACAATGTTCAAATACAATTAAATATAATTTTTAAAAAATAAAGGTTTTATGCACTAGAGTACGTTTTGTTTTTACATAGCAGACGGCAGAAGCCATTTAGAACAGGGAAATTTGGGGATCAGGAGTGTCCCTCAGTCTGCCCTGTAACCAATATAAGCTGGTTCTCTCATGAGCACTCAAGCTTTTGGCCTACTATCTACTCCTCTGCTGTTTCTGAGTCTACCTTATATTTTCCTTATTCTGTCACCTTGTGTTTGTGAAGATTATCAAGTTCAGCAGCCTCTTCTGAATGAGTACAACTGTACCTTCCTCATACTAGCAATTTCTAAGCTGTGAATTATGGAATCCTTGGCTCACATTATCTAACTGTGTACCTCAAAAAAAGTATGACTGTCCTATGGTCAAAGAGTTTGGGAAATTCAAAAATATATTAAAAGTTCTGTGAAATCTTGCAATTAAGAAACTTTTAAACTATTAAACTTTTCATTTACCTCTTCATTTTGGAAATGACCAAAAACCATTTTTCTTCTCAGAATTATGAACCTCAAGGCAAAAACTACGTTTTGTGTAGGAAATGCTGCCTTGCCTAAACGTAAGAGTTTAAAATCTCTATTAAAATAAAAACTAAATAAACTAGGTCACTAGAAGAAACAGCAAGGATTTATGTGAATTTTTTTGAAAAAATAATTATCATTACTCTTTCTTTTAAGTTTCTATTACGCTAACCCCAAATGGAATATTTCTGACGCATTAGAATTGAGTAGAAGTATGGTAGGAATAATTTCATTTAAAAAGAGTAGATATTTAAAAAGTCATTTATATTAAATTTTGAGATTCAGTTCCTATTTTAAAATATTTTTCAGACTTTCCAGCTGTACTTTCCATACTTTTCATTTTTATTCCTAATTAATGGCAGAGGAAGAGCATTTTCTAAAACATCAGCTAGGTGGCAGGAAGAAGGCACAAATTTAGCCACAACTTGTCCATTCAAAGATTGACTTGTGTATGTATATAACAGTATATATATAATATACACACATAAACATATGTATACCACATGTGTACATATATAATATTAGTATTACACATACATTATTTTATTTTTAAGTACTAGAAATCCAGAGAAAGCAAGCTAGAGAATAATATAGTCACTCTGTTTTTAGGAAAAAAACTGATACTTTCTGCTAAACTTCAAGACCATTTATTGAGTTGCTGGTGAGGTGTAAATGTCTAAGCACCTTTGTCAGTAACTGATTCCTATTTCTTAATTAAAAAATGAGAAAGGATGAAAATTAAACCATAGATACCATTGGAAAATTTTAATCATCCTTAAGGTTTATCACCTATGAATGTACTAAATGGAACATGTGCTAACCTAAAAATTAAAAAGTTCCAAAGGATTTTAAGAGTCTAAAAAAACAAATAAGTCCTTACACACATTTGGCTAAGTAAAAAGGTATTTTATTTTCCTACAAAAGAAATTCCATGTAGGTGTTTTAAACACATAATGTTAATTTCTAAAAATAGAGAAAATGACTAAAAAAGCTATATAAAAAGCCAGACACCTGCGTAGATAGAAAAAAAAAAGTTGCTTTAAAGTTAAACACAAACCATTTTTTAATCTGAAAGAATAACAATTATTAGTAATAAAAATAAGCAAGATAGGACTCAACTACAATATTTTTTAAATGGAAACCTGGTCCAATTAAAGAATTTAACAATATTTTTTCTTTTCTTTTTAAGAATTTAACAATATTGAAAGTAGGTAAGTCACTGGGACAGGCTGACTACAGCAGCAATTAAGATAGCAGAGGAAAAATCAAATAGATTAATATCAAGCACATAAGAAAGACTACAGTTCTACAGCAAATAATCATTAGACTACTGGAAATAAAGGAATCATGGAAAGAAACTGAAGCAACATGGTAAATTAAGGAAGTAAGGCTACCTTTTCATATCTTTGAAGCATCTCTCAAGTATACTTGAATAAGAATTTTTTAAAAGATTGATGCTAAGTGAAAAATATGAGATCACTGTATGCTAAATTTTGTGCAGTGAATACAGAATGCGGATTACATTAAACAGAATCTGTCCCTGTTCGTTATAAAATACACACTAAAAATGAAAATTCCAGCCCAGCCTCCCCTAGCCCAGAAAGCCAGCACAACACTCTCCTGGACCCACCGCAGGGAAGACTTCAACTACTGGACCCACCACCTAGTAAAGGCCCAGAACAGTGAGAGAGAGAGAGATCCATGCCCAACAGAAGTCCCACCTATATCAGAGCAAACCTAAACGCAAACAATGGGGAAAAATAAAAATACAAATAGTCAAGCAAGCCCTCAAGTGAACAATACACCACTGAACCAAAAACAAACATGGAAAAATTTTTCTTGTCAGATGGAGAGCTGAAAATTGCAATAATAAGAAAGACAAAGAATTAGAACAATACAAAGAAAACTCAGTAAAATGGATCAGAGATATGAGAAATTTTAGAAAAGGAAAAGAATTATCAGAAACATAATAAACAGAAGATGGAGATTGAAATGTTTTAAAAGAAGAAAATAAAGAAACTACAGGATATAAAAGTATCAAAGGAAAAGGTAAAAATTTCTGAAAAAAATCCATGGAAGTGGAATAGATGATATGAAAGAATAAATCTGTAATCTCAAAGACGCAGATACAAATATAAGATATAAAGAGAGATACAGAGGGAAAAGAATGAAGAATCATCTGGCATCATGAAAAAAATATGTAAGAATTACAGGAATTTCAGATTAAGGAAAAAAGTGAGCTATTTAAGCAAATAATTGAAGAAAAATTCTCAAACTTGAAGAATGAAATAAAAATAGAGATAAAAGAAGCTAAAAGGACACCAAACTACCTTAATGAGAGGAAATCAGATAGTAGTAAAGCTTCCAAGAGCCAAAAACAAAGGGAAAAAAGCTGACAAGGAGGAAGAGACAGATACCCGTAAAAGGACACTGGTTAGGAAAACATCAGAGTTCTCTGAAGAAACACTATGGGCAAGAAGAGAATAGAATGACATGTTCAAAATAATACAAGGTAAAAAAATGCAGCCAAGAATACTTCATGCTGCAGTTTTCCTTCTTATATGAGGGACAAATAAGCACATTCTCAGACAAACAGATTCTTTGGGAATTCGCAGCTAATAAACCCCTATTCTAAGAAATATTATGAGGAGTTCTAGGTTTTAAACAAAAGAGACAAATGAACACAAAGAACTTAAAAGAGAATTAAACAGAACTACAAAATGATGATCATAATGGCATTAACAGACTTCCACCCTAAACATCAATGGACTAAACACATTCACTGATAAAAAGACATGGAGAAGCACTTTGTATCAGGAAACATAATTCAACCTTCTGCTTCCTCCAGGATACATAGCAAAATTCCAATGGTAAGCACAGATTGAAAGCAAAGGGTCGCAAAACAATTCTACAAGCAAATGGTACACAAAAGAAGGCAGGGGCAGCTATCCTTATATCAGATAAAATAGACTTTCAGTTAAAAAAAGGTGACAAGAGACATAGATGGACAGTATATAATGATCAAGGGGGTAATACACCAGGAAGACATAACACTCATTAATATATAGTCACGAAATGAGGGACCACCAAAATACATTAGAAAGTTACCATCAACTCTGAAAACAGACATTGGAGAAAATAAATACGTGGTAGGAGACTTTAACAACCCACTCTCACCAATGCATCGATCAGTAAGACAACATAAACAAGGACATGATATCCCTAAATGAAGATCTAGACCACAAGGGCCTAATAGACATTTACATGATATTGCACCCCCCAAAACCAAAGACATTTTTCTCAATTGCACATAGATCATTCTCCAGGACTGATCACATACTGTGTCACAAAACAAGTAACAAATACATGAAGACCGAAATATACGAAGTATCTTCTCTGACCACAAAGGTAACTACAAAAAGAAAGGAAGGAAACCCTGGTTCATATGGAGACTGAACAACACACGACTGAAAGATCACTGGGTTAATAAGGATATCAAACAAGAAATCAAAAGTGCCTTAAAACAAATGACAATGAGGACACAACCTTCCAGAATGTGTGGGACACAGTGAAAGCAGTATAAGAGAAATACACACAGACCCACATCAAGAAACAAGAAAAAACCCAAAGAAACAACCTAATCTCCCAACTCAAGGAACCAGAAAAAGAGGAACAACAACAAAACCGAAAAACCAAAAAGCCATTAGAAGAATGGAAATAATAAAAATTAAAGCAGAAATAAATGAAATAGACATCTAAACGACAGTTCAAAATATCGAGAAACCAAAAGTTGGTTCTATGAAAAAACAAAAGAGTAGGGAAGCGTACAGCTTTGGAACTGAGTTCAACTGAGGCACTGGATCCCAAATCTAGGTAATCTGCAGGCACCACATCAGGAAATCTCAGCCCCTGTGCCACTGGGGGAAGTCAGGGGCTCCCACCATCCCCCTCTGGATCTGAGAGAGGGTGGGCTTCACTGAAACAGGGGTCGCAGGGAAGTACACACAGAGCAAAGCTGCTGGAGGCCTCTGGAGCCTGCCTGAGCTTTGAAGCCAAATTGAACTGGGGCGCAGAATCCACCATCAAGGTAAACTGTGGGCACCAGGAAAGCACAGCTCCTGTGCCACTGTTGGAAGACAGGGACCCCAAGATCCCCTTGTGGCACTGAGTGAATATAGAGGAAGGAGATCTGCAGGGACAGCCCCCACCAGCATACCCCCAGCCTCACTACCCTTGTGCAGTTTTGGCACAAGTGGACTCAGTCTGGACACCGGTTCCCAACACTCCAGAAGGAGCACTCCAAAGAGATGCCCGCCAGTACCAGTGGCACAGTGTCCCAACATGTAGAGCAAATTAGAAAACAAACAGCAGCAGAAATCCAAAGGGATAATTAGAAATTACTGTAAACATTTATATACAAACAAGCACAACAATCTACATAAACTGGACAAATGCTTTGAATTATATCACCCACAGCCAAAAGAGGAAGATAGAAAACTTGAATAAATCAATTTGAAGCACGGAAATTGAAAGAGTAATCAAAACTCTTCCAATAAATAGAAGCCCAGAAACAGATGGTTTCATAAGTGAGTTCTACCAAACATTCAAAGTTGAACTAATACCTATCCTGCTCAAATGCTTTCAAAAAACTGAGAAAGAAGGAACACTTCCAAATAAATCATATGACGCCAGCATCACACTAACACAAAAACAAAGACAGCACACAAAATAAACTACAGTCCCTAGTCAACACAGGCGCTAAAATCTTCAATAAAATCTTAGCAAACTGAATACAACAATGCATCAAAAGGATTACATACCACTAAGTGGGATTAATTCCAGGGACACAAGGATGGTTCAAGATCCAAAAATCTATGTAATTCATCACATCAACAAAATGAAAAATAAAAACCATATGATCATGGATGCTAAAAACGCATCTGATAAAGTTTAACATCCATTTATGACGAAAGCCCTTGCAAAACTTAGGATAAAAGGAACATATCTTATCATAATAAAAGTCATATATGACAAACCCACAGCTACCATAATTCTCAGAAGTGAAAAATTGAAAGCCTTTCCACTAAGATTTGATAGAAGATAAGGTTGTCCACTCTCACCGCTACTATTCAATGTAGTACCGAAAGTCCTAGCCAGAGCAGTTATGCAAGGGAAAATCATACATAAAAAGAATCCAGATTGGGAAAGGGGAAGTAAAGCTATCATTATTTAGAGATGATATGACAATATATGGAGAGAACCCAAAAAGTCCACAGAAAACTAATTGAAACAATAAACCAGCTCAATATATTGGCAGGTTACAAAGTCAATACATAAAAATCAGTTTCCTTTATGAAAACAATCAGCCTGAAGAGGAAGAAATTAAGAAAACTATTCCATTTACAATCATACCCCCCTAATTAAATATTGGTAATAAGCCTAACAAAGGTGGTGAAAAACCTATACAAGGAAAATTATAAAAAAATGGCAAAAGAAACAGAATAAGACACAAAGAAACAGAAAGATATTCCCGGCTCATGGATCTGAACAATGAACATTACAAAAATGGCCATCTTACCCAATAGCAATTTACAAATTCAATGCAACCCCAATAAAAATCTCAATGACATTCTTGAAAGAAATCGAACAAATACTACTGAAATCTGTATGGAATCACAACAGACTTCAAATAGCCAAAGCTCTCCTAACTAAAAAGGGGAAGAGTGGGGGATAACACTCCCAGACTTAAACCATAGTACAAATACACTGGAACAAGGAAAGTCTCTTCAGTAAGTAGAGCTGGGAAAATTGGACTGTCACATACTATAGAATAAAACTAGACTATCTCACATCAAACACAAAAATCAACTCAAAATGGATAAAAGACTTGCATTTAAGACCTGATACAATAAAACATACAGAAGAAACCACAGAAAAACACTCCATGACACAAACTTCAGGAACATCTTTAAGGAGTCATCTCAGAAGCAAGAGAAAACAAAGTTGAATTTTTTTAAAGATTTATTTATTTATGCATACAAGAGCTGGGGTACAGGCCAGAGTCCAGGGAGGTGAGAGGATTCACCAGAGTGGGGAGAACAGGCAGACTGACTGAAACACACTGCCGAGGGCAGCAGCTGGCAAGGCAGGAAAGTTCTGCTATACCATGTGGGTCCCCTCCCTGGCCAGCAGCATGGATCGAACTCGTGCTGCTGTGGCTTCGGTTTGCTTCATAGTGCGTTGCTTAACCCACTGAGCCACCAGGGAGATCCCAAAGTCGAATTTTATAAACAGCTGGGACTACATCAAACAAAAAGCTTCTGTACAGCAAGAGAAACAGCAACCAAAATGAAGAGACACCCTACTAATGGGAGAAATGTTTTCGCACCTTACGTCTGATAAGATGCCTCTATATAGAAGATCTACAGAGTTCACACAACCCAACAGAAACAGCAAACAACCTAATTTAAAAATGTGTGTATTACTCCCAGACTTGAAACTTCACTACAAAGCAATAGAATTAAAACAGCTTGGTACTGGAACAAAGACAGACACACAGACCAATGGAACCGTATAGAAAGCCCAGAAGTAAAACCACATATATATGGACACCTGATCTTTGACAAAGGAGGAAAGAATATGCAATGGAATAAGGACAGCTTATTCAATAAATGGTGCTGGCAAAACTGGTTGGCCACATGCAAGAAAATGAAACTAGACCACTACCTTACACCATGTACAAAAATCAGCTCAAAATGGATAAAATATTTGAATGTAAGACCTGAAACCACAAAATATAGAGGAAAACATAGGTAAAACGTTGCAAAACATACATCTCAATAGCACTTTCGAGGTGACAGTCCCCAAAGCAATAAAAATGAGAGAGAAGATAAACAGGTGGGACTACATCAAGATAAAAAGCTTCTATACAGCAAAGGAAACATTAAACAGAACAAAAAGAAACCCCACTGAATGGAAAAAAAATCTTTGCGCTCCACACAATGGACAAGGGTCTGATCACAAAGATATACAAAGAACTCATAAGACTCAAGAAAATCAAAGCAAACGACCCAATCAAAAATGGGCAGAAGAACTTAAAAGACACTTCTCCAAAGAGGACATACACATGGCCAACAGGCATGAAAAAATGCTCAACATCTCTCATAATCAGGGAACTGCAAATTAAAACCACAATGAGGTACCACCTTACACCAGTAAGAATGGCACACATCAAAAAAACCAACAACAATAAATGCTGGCAAGAATGTGGAGAAAAAGGAACTCTAGTACACTGCTGGTGGGAATGCAAGCTAATCCAACCAGTATGGAAGGCTGTATGGAGGTTCCTCAGTCTACTAGAGATGGAACTATCATATGATCCAGCAATCCAACTCCTAGGGATCTACCCAAAGGACACAAAAACACCGATCCAAAAGAGTACCTGTACCCCCATGTTTATTGCAGCACTATTTATAATTGGTAAGACCTGGAAACAGCCCAAATGCCCAAAAGTAGAGGACTGGATCAAGAAGATGTGGTGCATATGCACAGTGGAATATTGTTCAGCAATCAGAAATGAGAAAGTAGGGGCATTTATAGAAACATGGATGGAGCTAGAAGGAATGATACTCAGTGAAACAAGCCAGAAGGCAAGAGAAAAATATCGGATGGCCTCGCTTTTAGGAGGAATGTGAAAGAACAACAATCACAACAAAAAATAAAAAGCAAGAAAACAAAACAAACAACCAACCAAAACCAAGAGAAAGCTAAATGGGCAATCATAACCAAAAACAACCAAACAATCAAATAAAAACTCAACAAGATCAAAAGATCAAAGATAAACCCAAGGGACCATGGGGGTGGGCGGAGGGAGGGGAGGGCAAAGACGGAGATGAGGGCAGAGGGTGCACAAGGGACTGAGGTGACGGTGCACGGGTGAAATGGTGGTGGGAACACCCTGGGAACAACAAATGGTGTCAAATACAATTAAATCTAATTTTTAAAATGTGTGTATTAAATAGATCTGTGAAACTGTAAAACAATGTCACTCTTCCCATTGACTGTTTTGCTTTGGTAAAATGTACTTATTTTTCATAAGAATAAATTATTTATGTTAATACAATGATTTTTTTTTTAACAAATATATTTCTCTAGGAAAAAAATGGGCAAAAGAGTGAAACAGATACTCCTCCAAAGAAGAAATGGGCCAACAGACATATGGAAAAATGCTAGTCATCTCAAGTACAATGAGATACCACCTCACACCTGTGAGAATGGCCATATTAAATAAAAAAGAACAGAAACAACAGGTGGTGGCAAGGACATGAAGAAAAAGGAACCCTTTACACAGCTGGTGTAAGGAAAGCTGTGTAAAGGCTCCTCAAAACACTAAAAATGATTCTACCACGTGACCAAGCTTTCCACTCCTATGAATCTACCTAAAGGACACAAAAACACTAATTCAAAAGGAAATCTACACTCCTATGATTACCATGGCACTATTTACAGTAAGGTACTGAATCAACCCAAATGTCCCCAAAATGAACAGATCAAGATGTGGAATATATAAACAATGGAATACTACTCAGTGATCAAAAAAGATAAACTCATGTATTTTGTGGCAGCATGGATGGAGCTGAAAGGAATTATGCTAAGTGAAGTAAGTCATAAGGATAAAAATAAATATCAGATGGCTTCATTTGCATGAAAATATAGAGAAAGATATAACAAAAGATCAAAGACAAACCTTGAAAACTGACCATAGATCTGGGGCATCTGGGAGAGGAGGGATGGAGGCGTATGGGAAATGCACAGGGAACTACTGTGATGGACTAGGGGTGCTTTGGTGGTGAGATAACTGCAGTGGCCACACCTGAGTGACAAATCGCCTGCAGTTAGAAAGTTATCAACAAAGTAAGAAAAAGGTACTTTATTTTAAAATATTAAAAAAACACAGAATAAACCAAAATATGGATATCAAATAAAATACTTCTGAACAACTCCTGGGTCAATGAAGAAATCAAAGACATTTGAAAAGTACCTGGAGACTAATTAAAACGAAGACTACAGCGATCAGACCCTACTTGGTACTCCAAAAACAAAACTTCATGGGAAGTTCATATCAGTACAGGCCCAGAAAGCGAACAAAACAAATAAAAGAAAACTTCAAATAAAAAACACAACTGTAGCTGAAGGAACTAGAAAAACAAATGTACCCAAAAATCAGTACAACTAAGAATTAGTGCAGAAATAAATGACAAAACTTGCAAGCTGACCACAAACCTGAGGCTTCCAAGAGGGGAGGGAGTGAGAAAGGGGTCAAAACAAGGGAGGGAAGAAGAGCACAAGGGACTTCAGTGATGGATCAAGGGTGCTATGGTGGTGGGAGAAGTACAGGACTGCACTTAAGGAGAGAAATCAAATTTGCCCATAATTTAACAACAATATAAGAAAAAAAAGTACTTCAATTAAAAATCAACTTCAAAAATGACAACTCCATTTAGATTTGCAAATGCAAATTTATAAAGAAGCTATTAGTCACAGATTGGGAAGGAAGCTAAATTTAAATTCGAAAAAGACATTATAAAATGCTAAGAGCACCAGCTAATTATTTTGAAATATCCAGTAAATAAAATAAAATCTAATAATTTTTTACAAAACAAATTGACAAATTAACATGACAGAGAGCAATACAATTTGGCTAGCAACAATTCCATTATTTGAATATGAAGAATCAAATTAGTAAAAAGAAAAAAGCAGTAATGAAAAATTTCCCTATAGCTAAACAAAACAACCAATTCAATATAATCATCACAGTCTCATAATGTTCCAGTAGAAAATTTGGGGGAAATGTTTTTTTCCGACAAATTTAATAATATACTCAGGCACAAAACATTCCCAATAAATATGAAATGGCAGAATTTTTTTTATTTATATGTATTTGACATCAATTGTAATCCCCATGGATTCCCCATCACCATATCACCAGTGCACATTCACCTCAGTCCCCCGTGCTCCCATGTGCCCTCAACCCTCACCCTCTTCCCTCCCCACTAAGTGTCCCCAATTTGTCTTTGTCTTTTCATTTTTGGTTTTTGTGTCTTTATTGTTATTATTGTTGTTGTTCTTATTTCTTTTCTTGATCCTTATTTGGTTCCCTTATATTCCTCCTAGGGGAGGAACCATCTGGTATTTTTCTTTTGCCTTCTGACTTACTTCGCTGAGCATAATC
>JAGFMF010011518.1:147641-161126 GCA_019455555.1 Galemys pyrenaicus
CCCACCAGCAGTGTAAGAGAGTTCCTTTTTCTCCACATCCTCACCAACATTTGTTGTTGCTACTTTTTTTGATATGTGCCATTCTCACTGGTGTGAGGTAGCATCTCATAGTGGTTTTGATTTGCATTTCTCTGATGACAAGAGAAGTTGAAAGGACAGACTGGGGACACCTGGAGGGGAGGGGAGGGGGAGAGTTGAGGGAAGATGGGAGCACGAGGGATTGAGGTGATGGTACACTGGTGAGATGGTGATGGGGAATACATGAGGATTACAATTTATGGCAAGTATATGTAAATTTTAAAATATTTTATATTAATAAAAAATTTTAAAAAAAAGAGAAGTTGACCATTTTTTCATATGCCTGTTGGCCATTTGCATTTCCTCTTTGGAGAACTGGAAATGGCAGAATTTTTATAGAGCACATTGCAGTAGGATAGGAAATGGGTTATAAGAAGACAAACTACATGGAAGCTGTAGAAATGCTTCTTTCTAAAATAACAACTAAATCAAGACTGTAAAGGATCATTAAAATATAAACAGTGAATCAAAATTTAACCATAGCTCATTCCTATCTTAACAAAGGGAAAGCTTGAAAAAAATCAGCAAAGTTGACAAACTGCTAGGACAATAAAAAAGAGATACTAAGCAAAAAAAAATTTAAGAGATGCACATGTGATTTAAATGATTAGCGAATCCCACATATAATACATGCTTTAAAAATGAAAGGAAAAACTTTCACAAAAAGAAAAAATACCCATGTGCCCAAAGTGAAATAAAGAACTTAAATAAAACAAATAAGCAATAATATCAGCAAATTGCAAATGAAACAAAAATGGTACTTAAGTGCCTAAATACAAAATGGATAATAATCCCCTTATATGAATGGTTCATAAACATGTTCTATCAACTCATTTACATGAAGTGAATGTCAGCTTGATTACTAAACCTGACTTGTGGTTAAAATCTCAAAAGGAAAATTATATATTGGTCTTATATATGAAAGTATGCCATAAATTTCAATAGTATTTTAGCAATTTGTAAACAGATGCAAAAATTCCAAGTAAACTTTTAGCAAACTATGCCCCAATATTGTGAGAACTGTTCTTGGTTAGGTTTTAAATAGAAAATGATTCACAAGAAAAAGTAGACAAAATAAAATTAAGTGAATAAAAAATGATAAAATCTGAAAATTCAACATTTATCTCTGATATTAAAAGCAGAATGGTTTTCTTTCAATATCATAAATATTGTATGTCTAAAAGAAGCCAACAGACTTCTCAAGGAAAATAAATTAGATATTCATCCAAAAAAGAAAAAGAAAAAATACACAGGTATCTATTATCTAGTCACTATTCCTAATTAATGCCATTAGAAACAGTGACTATTGTAATCAGGTATGAAAAATACATGAATAATATTAAGGAGATGAGATTTAAAAAGCACTCTTTGCATACTACATAATTATATAACCTAAAAGACTAAAATAGTCAAGAAACAAAATTTAAAATAATGAGTTCATCATAGATACAGAGCAGATTGCTGGTAGGATGTAGAGGGAGTGGGTGAAGGGGATCAAAAAACACAAACTTCCTGATATAAGATCAGTAAGTCATAGGATGTAATGTACAATATGATGACTATAGTTATACTGTATTGTAACTACGTGGGATGATAGATATTAACTAGACTTATAGTAGTTATTTCACAATATAAACCAATAACAATTCATTATGGTGTACACCTAAAACTAATATAATGTTAAATGTCATTTATACCTCAATAAAATAAAAACATAGAGAAGAAAATATAATGAGTTATACAAAGGGGCAGATTATAAGATAATGAAATAATTACCTAGTTTTATAAGATAGAAATCTGTTGTGTTCCCCCTTGAATAATAAACCAAACAACAGCTAGAAGGGCAGAAATCCTTTTTACCAAAGCAATAACCACCAAGTAAATAAAAATTAAAATAAATTTTTACAAATTCCAGAAATTACCTGGACTGGTACATATATATATATTTTGGGGAATTAGTATGGCCAAAACAACCACCATTGAACACAGCAAAGAAACATTTAGGTCTTCATTTCCACCTGGAAATTTTCCAAATCCTATGACTTTTACCTCTGTAACCTGACAGTATGATGTACCAATAGCTTGTCATCTAAATATATCGTTAATACCTAGATTCCTCTGAAAAAAGATTAGAGGCAGATGATTTCTAAAAAGGGATTGATGAAACTAGTCACAAGTAAATGATTCTGAAGTACTATATTCACCTACCGCATTAGTGAAAAAGTAAATATAAAACCAATTAACTTTGGAGCTAGAGGGATAATGAAGACCCTGTTTACTAAACTACCACATAAACCACCTGCATAACCAGTATTCTCAATAAAGGAACAGGTCACCCCAAAATTAGACCTCTCCTCTCCCATGTAAAAAGGGTACTATATACAAGGTTGTTTATTGGCAGGTTGGCAAAATGGCAGAGTGCAGACATGGGGCTGGCTGCCTTTATATACTCACAACTAAGTTGCAGTAAAGCAAGCAAAACAAAACTATGAGGGGAAAAGAAAAAAGATCACCATGGCATACACTAGGAGCAATGGCCAGTGGAAAAGGGGTAGGAAAAACATTAAGTGAACTTTGTTTAGACTGATAAGGGGGTAGGACAACCCACAAGGAAGATCAGCTGCTGTGCAGAGCTCCCTACAAACAGTGACTCAGGCACCCGCCACATCAGGGCTCCTGAGACCTAACACTGTAGTGGATGAGGGGGTGCACAAACTGGCACCCAGAATGGAGTTTGAGCTGTTGGAGAGCTGCAGGAGTGGGGTACAGAACAGGATGACTGGCTATCACTATAGAACAACCTGAGCCTGATTCAGCAGGGAGAAGCAAGTCAGAGCACTTGGCTTGCCTCATAGAAGAGGCTACTACTCAAAACTGAGCCTGAGACATCCCTAACACCTGCCACCCCCACTCCAGGGCTAAAGCCAAAACAAAGAAATTCAAATAAACTAGAGCTCCAGCAACTAAAAAACACTCCCAGGATAAGGTTCTGTGCGGGAGAGGAAAAGAGAACAACTTACAGCCCGTGACTCCACATCAACTATAATCTAAGCTTAGTGATGCATCTAATGCTTAAAAAGAGCCTAGCGCAGAAGTGGAAATAACACTATAAGAGACACTAAGATCAAGGAGCTGGCATAGAGGAGGGGATCACTGTGGATCCCCTACCCACAGCACAGTAGGAAGTTGGAATTTCTAAGTCCACTGAAGTTGATGCTTTGGTATCCTACTGGCCTGGTCTACTTTTATACTTACTCCTCTTTGCCAACACCAGTCCTCAGAGTACTGTGACGGGTACAAAGAAAACAGGCTGAAAATCTATCCCTATTACAACCCATAAAAAAAATGAGGAGATAGATGAATACACCACAAATGTGAGAGGAAAGATAGCCTAAAAGGAGCCTGGACACAGGAGAAGTGTAGAGCATGACAGAAAGGGGGTGCAGGGCAACAGTTCTGGCAACACTTAAAGGAATTCAAAAAAAACAACTGAGGATATCAAACAACAACAAAATAAAGATAAATAAAATATGGGGTAGCTACAATTAGAAATTAGAAACACTGTAGCTGATTTTAAAACTAGGACTAAGGTCCACAACCCGCACACAAACAGAAGCCATGGAGAAAATTAATGAGCTACAAAACACAATGTGGAGAATACACAAATAGAACAATGTAAAGAAACAAATTAAAGCCATAAGGGCCCTGGGCCTCCCTGGTGGTGCAAGGGGTTGAGCGCCCCACTGTGAGGCTTCCACAGCCACCACAGCGTAAGTTCGATCCCCGGCCAGGGAGGGGACCCACATGGTGCAGCAGACCTCTCCTGCCTCGCCCTCTGCTCCCCTCAGCAGTGTGTTTCAGTCCAATCTGCCTGCTCTGCTCCCCACTCTGTCTCTGGTGAATCCTCTCACCTGCCCCTGCTCCTCTGGCCTGTACCCCAGCTCTTGTATGCATAAATAAATAATTTAAAAAAATATATAAGGACTCTTTGGAACAACATAAAGAGAAAACGCCTCCCTATCATAGGTACTCCAGAAGGAGAAGGGAAAAATAAAAGCATAGAAAATTTATTTCAAAGAAACAATTTCTGTGAATCACCTCAACTAGGAAAATGAACCAGATTATTTTGATCCAAGAGGCCCAAGGAGTTCCAAACAAAATACCAGGCACACATTGTAAGCAAGCTGCTGAAAACCAACAGGGACAGAATACTAAAAACATCAGAAGAAAAAAGGGTAACCAGAAGGGAACACCAATCCGACTCTGCGTTGACTTTTCAGTAGAAACATTTACATGGGGAAGAGACTGGAAGGGGATATATAAAGCACTTAAAGGGAAAAAAAAACTTCCGGCCCAGAAAACTTTACCCAGCAATTTTAACATTCAAGACAGATTGAAGAGTAAGAAGTTACACTGAAAAATAAAAACTAAAAAGATTTATCAACACCAACTTGTACAGGAAAGGAACTTTGAAGGGGTTATTTATAAAGCCAAAGAACAATGAATACTGAGACAACAGAAACCTAAACCACTTGACATACAGGAGGAAGAGGAGAGGGAAAGTAACAATGTGGCTCATTAGAACCAGTCAGAGACCAGACCATCTACTAGGTCACACAAATAGCCCATCACATACTAACCTCAGCAGAATGCTCAAACAAAAATTAACACAAAAAGAACAATGATGTAAGAAAACAGAAGTTTAATCAATAAACAAAATTAATAGAAGTAACATATCAAACAGAAATGAAATTTAAACTAGCATAATACAAAACCCTCAAAAAATAAGATAAAACAAAGCAAACATGGCAATGAGCACTTATGTCTCAATAATCTTAAACATAAATGGCCTGAGCTCACCAGTCATAAGACAGAGTGGCTGAATGGATTTCAAAATAAAGTACAATCTTCTGTTATTTGAAATTCATCTTATCAACAAAAATAAGTATAGACCTCAGGTTAAAGACTTGAATATAGTTATACAAGCAAACAGTAACCAAAAAAAAAAAAAAAGAAAGAAAGAAAAAATATCAGCAACCGGGACCTCCCTGGTGGCACAAGGGGTTAAGCACCGCACTATGAAGCAGTCACAGCCACTGCAGCACGAGTTCGATCCCCAGCCAGGGAGGCAGTCCATATGGCGCAGCAGACCTCTCCTGCCTCGCCTGGTGCTCCTCTCAGCAGTAGACTTCAGTCAATCTGCCTGTTCTGCTCCCCACTCTGTCTCTGGTGAATCCTCTCACCCCACATACCTCGGGCTTATACCCCAGTTCTTGTATGCATAAATAAATCTTTTTTAAAAAATCAGCAACAGCTATACTTATATCTAATAAAATAGACTTCCAATTAAAAAAGGTGATAAGAAATAGAAACAGACACTGTATCATGATTAAGGGCCTAGTACAACAAGAAGAAATAATCCTCATAAATAGATATGCATGAAATGATGGAATATGGAGATACATAGGGTAACTAAGAACTTGAGAGATATTGAGAACATAATAATAGTAGGGGACATAAATACCCTAATTACAACAGCGGACAGATCAAGACGACAAAGCATAAAACAACAGCTTTAAATGAGGAACTAAACCAAATAGGTCCAACAGACATCTAAAGAAAACACCACCCCAAAACTGTTGCATACACATTTTTTTCAAGTGCACATAGAACATTTTCAAGAATAGACCATATCTTCGGAAGTTAAGTCAAGTATTCTCTGACCATAACACCATAAAGTTAGAAGTCAACTCCACGAAAAATTTCTTTTAACTGCTAACAATGACACTGAATTATGTTCCTTGTGTAAATTACTTGCTGCATTTATTGAATGGGGGTGGGATAGGGAGGGAAGGTTTGTTCCCTTTTCCCAATTTTAAAACCAGATGAATGGAACATGTTATGCTTCTTTAACTTATAAAAGTTCTTTTCCCCCACCTTGTGATCCTAGATTTCTTTCATAGAAAAACAAAAGTTCCCCAATCCTGTTTTATATGATGCTGTTGTTGGAATATAAAAAGAAATCCTGAAAGTAAACATTCTAAGTTCCCCTCTGGGGGGCAGGGGGATCCTCTACATTTAAGCTACCACTGGCCCTTCAAGCCATTTCAAACAATTTTATAATGCTTATTCTTAAAACTTCCAAATTATTTTGTTCTGAAATGTCACCTGCATTAAAAGTATAAGAAAGTAAATAAATTTAATAAAACAAAAAGGGAAAACATAACGAAAAAAATAAATTTTTAAATTTGAATTAAAAAAAATGTTTCCCTCTCCTGCCACTCTGAAGAACAGCTCAAAATTAGGAGGCCAAAAACAAGAGAAAGAAATAAGCATGGGGGATAATGAGCATGAGTCAAAGGGAAGAGAGTAACTGCCACTAGAACCACGACAATTCCCTGCAGATTCCCTGACACACATGACCCACTGGCTCCTATTTGAAGAGCTGTAAATTATTGCGGCTCTCTTCACAATAGGTAAGATATGGAAACAACCTAAAGCCCCCAAATAGATGATTGTATCAAGAAGATAAGGTATACATACAATGGAATACTATTCAGCAATCAAAAAGATAAACTCGTGCCATTTTCTGCAACATGGATGGAACTGAAGGGATTACGTGCAGTAAAATAAGTCAGAGGAAAAAGAAAAATATTGAATGGTTTCACCTATAGGAGGAATGTAAGGGAACCAAATAAGGGATCAGAAAAAACAACAATAATAAAACAACAAAACTAGCAGGTAACCATAAATAAGACACAGGCAAGGAGGGGGAGGAAAAGGGATCAAACTAGGGGAGAGAAGAGCACAAGGGACTATGGTGAAGGTTCACAGGTGAACTGGCGGTGGGAATTTTACAGGGAATACACAATGATGTACAAGATGTAAATAAAAAAATAAATTATTACAAAAAGAAAAAGAAGAGTCGTGAAGCCTACAGACACAAGGGCAGAGGACACTGGACGCAGGGACTCAGACTGATTTCCTGAACAATGCTGCTGAGAGTTTGGCAAATTTAATCCAGAGGGGTTTATTGTATTGGTTTCAGCTTCATATTTAACTTGAACACAATTAACTATAGTCCAAACACATACTTCTGTGTTCTTTGCCATTTTTTTCCCCTCTCAGTTCAACAGCTGCTGCTCTTTGTCTGCCAGGGATAGAAAGGCATGAACTTAGTAATATTTGGACTTAAATGCTGAATCTTATAAGACTTGACTCTGCACCTAAAAGTTTCATTAAAAAATAAGTAAGTGGAATAAAAATCTGCTAAGCCTTAGATACTAAAGCTGAGGCATGGAAAAATGTGTTGAAATTGTCATTTCAATGCAATCGTAAGATGCAACTTCTTGCTTATTTGCATTATCATCATTTTTTTTTTTGGTTAGGGTGTAGCATAAGGGTTGTTTCCAGATTAAAAAGTAGAGAAAGATATGTCTATGACTCAGAGATGGAGGAATGTGTTATCCATGAAATCTGAAATTAGAATAGGATTCAAGCAACTTCAACTATGTGGGAGAATGGAGAATGGAAAAAAGAATTCACACAATGTCTTTGGATTACAGTTTGAGAAATAATGGCTCATTGGGGAAAGGAGCTTTTAATAAATGCTTTTGGGGAAATGATTCCAATTCATTCCAGATGAGTCAAGGATTCCAACTTTTTTTAATTTTGAAAAACTATAAGAAAATGGAATGGTGCGTTTATCCTCCATGCATGAAAGAAGTTTATTAGTACCAAAGCAAAAGAAGAATCATGCACGGGTGATGAAAATGACTAAGTAAAAATGAAGCTTTCCATATATTAAAAGCTTACAAAGCTTAAAAATAATATCGACAAAGTAGACACAATTTTGATGGAAGACCTAGAGTAGAAAATAATAAATGTCTGCTACAACCTGATAGTAATCACTACTTTTTGCTAAAAGATATAAAAATACTACATCAACAAGAAAGGAACACTGAAAAACACTGTTTAGTCTCACCAGCAACTAAAGTATTGCATAACTATTAACTAACTTCACAATAAAACTCGGTATTTCATTCTTTTAACAAAAAAAAAAATCAGATTTTAACAACCCAGTACTCTACTGGCTCCAAGTTGTTTAGTCAAAGAAAGAAATAGAAGCAAAATTCACATTTTCAGTCACTGGCATTTTACCCACTGACCATTTCCATGTACCACTAGGAGAGTTTTGTAACTTTCAGTGTGTGTTTTTAGCATTTCAGCTACTTTCATAATTTTTTTAAACTTTACACTCACTTTTAATCATGTATGCCTGAATCATAATATTTATGCATTTTATATGCATCATATAATGAATCATAAATATTTATGCATTTTATATCTGCCATTTAAGTTAAATGCTTTTGGGTATTTGGTTGAAAATGTTTCCCATCACAAGTTTATTTATCAATAAATAGTTTTTGTATATTTTCTGGTGATTTTACGGCATTTAACACACTTTTTAGAGAGCATTTAAGTTATTTTAATTATTTCATTTCACCGAAGCCCATATTAGAAAAAACACTGGCTGAATTTTTTAGCATTAGATTTTAAATGTCATTTTATGACAAAGGTGTTAGGATAATCATATTGCAATATACAAATGTATCAAATCAACATCTGTGTTAAACTTATACAATGTTACATGTCAATTATATTTCAATAGAAATAAATACAAATGTTAGTTTAACTCTGATATAAAGCTGAAACATAGCCATATAACTCAGCACCCCAATAAGGATAAGAATATTTGTATTTTTCATCCTAAATACATTAGACAGTACTATACCATTAAGTGACTAACTTGTATTTTTAAAAGTTGTATCAATAAAAAGGTTTGTAGAAGAAACTTAAACTCAGAAAGAATAGCTCTAAAGAGTTTAGTAAAGCAAGCAGAGAAATTAAAAAATACATATATATGAAAGTTTACCTAATAATGGAGGCTAGGAATTATCTGGCTGAAAATGAATTCTATTTCTTGAGCCTGAAGAATGGAAAGGAAAAATTAAAGGCAGGTTAAAGCATCCGACTATCCCATGGTACACAGAGTTGAGCAATATGTGAAAATTGTGACCAAACCATTCTATCAAACAAAGCATCTGCTTTCCAAATGTTTTCATCAGTTCATGGTAAAATAAACTGGTGATTTAGAGAAGAACTCATACTTAACCCTCAAGAATGAAAAATGATAAACATGTGACCCAAGATGGGGGTGCTGTGAGAAGTGGGCTATTGGCAATTCTAATGAAATACTGAAATAAAGGGAGAACACAAATGTCTTTTTTTTTTTTATAAAATGACAAGGACACAAAGAGGCTAGAGTTTTACAGATAGTCGGCACTCTGTAGGGGACAAGTTTACCACTATTAGGTAAACTTTCAGGTATTTTTTTAAATTTCTCTGCTAGCTATGCCTCTTTAGCTGCCCTCTTCTCAGGTATATAATAAATGATAGTATTTTCAGCCTGTTTTCACTTGTTTCACAGGACAAAGCACCTCTCATCCTCTCCAGAGCTGGCCAACATGTTTCAATTACCTTCTAGCTCATCTTTGTGACCGCCTATGCTCAAGGTCCCCTAAGCCTCCAGTGACCCACGCGGTCCAGCCCTCCTAGAACAGAACCACACTCCCCTTCATCCCATTGACCCTCCAGCACCTTCCAAATATACACCTTGCTTTGCTCCTACCTTTATCTCCATATTGGTTGGAAAAATGTTATCTACCCTTTTGGGAAGCTCTACAGGCCAAACCTACATTCTCTTAACATAGTCACTAAATTAAAAAGGCTTTTTTTTTTCATTTTTAAAACTTTAGTTAAGCATAACTGACAAAATTGTTAAGATATTTAAAGTGTATATCATGGTTTACTCTCCATATACACTGGGAAAGGATTTCCCTATCAAGTTCATTAACACACCCATTTCCTCATATTTTTTTCAGTGAGAACACTTAAGTTCTATTATCTTAGCAAATTACCATACAGTGTTGTCAATTATATTTATCATGTTTTACATTAGCTCCTCAGACTTTATTATCTCAGGGCTGAAAGGTCACATTCAAAATAGATTAAATAAGGTTTAAAATTATGACGTAAGACTTTTTAAAAGTGGTTTTTTTCCCCCCAAAGGAGAAATCAACACTGGCGGGTAGAGGCTACAAATAAAGAAAATTAATGTGGCTACATTAAAAAAGAATTCAGACCACAAAGAAAGGAAATGAACCCTTTCATTTAAATAGCAGTCATTATTTTTTCAAAGTATTATCCTTAGACATGTTTTAATCTAGCACTTGCACTTTACAGATGAAATTGAGACCTCTTGCCTTGTTAACTGTGGTTCATGTCTGCAGGGCATGGAATGTACCCAGTGCCTACAAGGAAGTGCTTTTTGTTTGTCCTCAGTATAATCCTCAGTACAACCCCATTTCACAGCTGAGGAAATGGGGCAGTTAAGTCATATCCCAAAAGTAACACAGAACAAGCTTTGTAATTTGCAGGGTGCAGGACAAACTTTGAATTCAGGGTCCCTTGTTCAAAAATTAAGAATTTCAAGATTGCAACCATAGAGAATTAAGCCAAGCACAAGGCCCTTTGCTGCATCCAGCCCTAGGAGAGTGCACAGATCACCTACCCACAAAGTCAACTTTGGGTGTAGAGTTGGAAAAGGTTTAATTAAACTCACTTCCCTCAGATCTCACAGTCCCTGTGCACTAAACCATTCTGTTCTGTCTCCTGGGGAATGGGATGGATCAGCTTACCCAAGGTCATAGCACTGGTTTGCAGCAGAAGCAAAATTTGAACCCAAGAAGCTTGACACCAGTTACCCATGGTCACAAAAGACCCTTTTGCGCACGGATCTTCCAGGTGATTGAGATTAGCTAGTTATGGGCAACTGGAGCAAAGCAGCTGTCACCACTGCAGCTGAAACAGCTTGCTGCTGATGGGCCCAGCCCTGCCCACCACCTGCTCCGCCACATTCTAAAATCAGCCTTTGTACCGCCTGGCCTGGGAAAGAGGCGGCACTGGGAGGAGACAGGGGGAGATGGTTCCTTTTATGCTTTATTTTTAAGTCTCCCTCCATAGATCCTCTTTGGGGCGGGTGAACTCTGGACACACATTATTTTCAAAAGTCCCCTGTGGTCCTGATGTACAGCCTTGGGTACTGCCTTTTCGTCCAACGAAGGAAGGCCTGAAGTCACCTCAGATACCTGTAGGAAACCAGTTACTACAGTCAGTACGTGTAGTGCCAGGAAGTGGCACCGAGCAAGTTCTGGGCAGTTCTAGCAGACGTGGGTAGAGGAGTCCTGGAGCCCTTGGTGGCTTTTTATGCTTTTATTACAGAGGTGATACCATCCTCTCAGAGGCAACCAGGTACATGGCAGGCAGGGGTGCCAGGGGGCCAGGAGGCTGGCACATCTCACCCTCTCGGCTGCTTTGCTGCTCTCGTCTCGTTCTGCTGCTCTTGTTCCGCTGCTCGCTGCTGCTTGTTGGTACTGGCGTCCTCATGACGCCGGCCGCCTCTATATGCCCATGTCCAATCCCAGGAGTGCTCACTTGCGCATGCCCACCTAGGCATGGGCGCAGCACCGCAGGTGTCCATCATTATAACAGTGGCGGGAGGGTGGAAAGACCTGATTTCTCTGACCCTACACTATGTTACTGTGGAAATTACAGCAGACTTGCAGAAAAAAAAATACCCCAGAGTTTAAACTCTAATTCTGACACTTATTTGCTGTCTGACTTTAGCCACATCATTTCCTTTCTCTGAGCCTCAATTTCCTTGACTCTAAACTGAGTCTACCACTGTAGCGGCAGGATGGGGGTGGCACTGGAGGCAGGTTCAGGATGGTTCTGGGCAGACGGGTCAGGGAAGGAGAGTCTTGGAGCCCTCGGTGGCTTTTCATGTTTTATTTAGTAGAGGTGGCCAGGTACATGGCAGGCAGGGGTGCCGGGGGTGGCTGGGAGCACATCTCACCCTCTCGGCTGCTTCTCGTCAGTACTGTCGGTCCTGTTGGTGCTCGCAGTTCTCTGTCGATCCTCACAGTTCTGGCGCCCTCATGACACCGCCCATTTATGCGCGTGTCCAACACAGGTGCGCCCACTTGCGCATGCCCACCCTGGAATGCTCGCAGCACCGCAGGTGTCCATCATCACAGTGGTGGGAGGGTGGAAAGACCTGATCATCCTTTACCCTATAACCACCATAACTCCCTTGGCTTGTAAAGTGTGCTTAAAGATTCACTGCACTGAGAAACACCCTTGAACTATTTTTAAAATAGAAAAAAATTATATGTATTCTTATTCAAAATTAGGGAGCATTTCCCTAACATACTGTAGCAGCAGGAAAGCAGCACACTGGGCAAGTTTCGGGATGATTCTTAGCAGATGGGTCAAGGAAAGGGAGGAGTCTTGGAGCCCTCGGTGGCTTTTCATGCTTTTACTAGTAGAGATGGCCAGGTACATGGCAGGCAGGGGTGCCAGGGGGCCGGGAGGCTGGCAGCCCTCCCAGCCCCCGGAGCATCTCACCCTCTCGGCCGCTGCTTCTCTCTCTGCTGCTGCTGCTGCTCGCTTAGGTCAGTACTGCCGGTCCTGTTGGTCGGGCCTGGCGTTCTTATGACGCCGCCCATTTATGCCCGTGTCAAACTCAGGTGCGCCCACTTGCGTATGCCCACCCTGGAATGCTCGCAGCACCGCAGGTGTCCATCATCAGCGGTGGGAGGGTGGAAAGACCTGATTTCTCTAACCCTACACATACTCAGTTTGTTAGGAACACAAATCTCTAACTTCAGCACTTTAACTCTCCCTCCCCCAAAATAGGCAACATTCTAAAGGCATTATTTCTCTCCATGCTGGGATACCACTCTGAGTTGCTACTATTTAGATGCAAGGGTATAATATATAATGAGGCCTAAGAAAAATTTCTGTTCTGAAGTTGGGCTTTTCTTTTCCCAGATAACCAAAATTAGCCTGAGTACACCTGTCTAGCTTTCCCCAGAATTTCCAACCCCACCTAAGCACCCTCTCCCCCAGCAGAACAAACTGACAGTGAATCAGTATACCCTTGTTGCCATAGCAAAACACTGCTTAGTGCCCTGATATACCATTTGAAAATGCCTTTTTATTTATTGTGACAGCAGAAAACATGCCACTGTCAAAGTAGTTATGTACAAAAACAAAGGCTGGAAGAACGCACAAAAGGAACCAGGGCTGCTGCTGTACTAGGGGAGTACAGGCAAGCAAGCTATTCCCACCAGCCAAACATTAAATAGGAATTCGTAAAAGCCGTGATGTTGCATAGATACCCACTGTAGGGTTAGAGAAATCAGGTCTTTCCACCCTCCCACCACTGTGATGATGGACACCTGCAGTGCTGCGAGCATTCCAGGGTGGGCATGCACAAGTGGG
>JAGFMF010011518.1:183072-249872 GCA_019455555.1 Galemys pyrenaicus
TGATGGTGCACTGGTGAGATGGTGATGGGGAATACATGGGGATTACAATTAATGGCAAGTATATGTAAATTTTAAAATATTTTAATAAAAAAAATCAAACCTGAGCAGAAATATGTATAACATCATAACAAAGAATTATGATCCTTAATTAAATAACTCAGTTAATCAGTGAAAAATTGACTACCCAGTAGGGAACTCCCAATAATATAAGCATAGAAAGGAAGGTCAACTTAACTGATAATTATGGGACCATACTACAAAAGTTCCTTTTTAATTTCTCTAATTGACAAATATTTTCCAAACAATAATTCACAGATTGGCAAGATTTCAAGAGTGAAAACTGCTCAAACTTTACCTTCTGTTTATTCAAGTCTACTTTTTACAGTTTATACCTGAGAAACAGTTAAGGGTGTGATAAAGATTTATCTATAAGGATGTTCACCCCAACACTAGTAATAACAGAGAATAACTGGAAACAACTTAATATCTAACAAAAGGGAATCAGAATTTTTTTAAAAGCATGAAACATTAGTACAATGTTGTCAAGTGTAATTGTAGATAAAAAGCTGACAACATATCAATTATATCCATGACCTAAGAGTGAAAAGGGGGCATTTTTAAAGTGGTATAATTAATTTTAATTTTAAAGTTACACACTCTTTCTCACACATACACACAATCTAGGAGGTTAAACAAGTAGGTGTTTAAAGCTGTTCTTTTAAAATTTGGGATGTTAACATTTTTCTAGTTCCTTATTTCTATTTTCTAATTTTTAAAAACTGTATGTAATAGTCTATTCCACTGGTGGCAGTGGTTGTTTGGTTTTTGGAGGAGGTGGATTACCATCCCTAAGAAATTTAGTTACTCTAACATTCTACAAGAATATCCCTTTGTAGCTTTAAGGTTTAGGATTCTATGAAAAGAAAAATTAATGAACGATATGGTATCCTCTGTAGAGCAAGGAAGAGTCACTATAGCAGCTTCTACATTAATGGGGCACAACTCTATTAGCATGAAACAATCCAAAAAAAAAACCCACAAACCCCACCGCACCCAGAAGATAAAAGCCCTGCATGTATAGCGGGAGAGTTCCCACTACTTAAGGCGGTAGAGTTCTTTCTGGATTTTATCTTCAAAGCAGCCTCACTGCCAAATAACTCCCACACAAACCCAAACCAACCAATTTGATAAACAATGGGTAGCTAGAAAGGAAAGGGCAGAATTGAACACACTGGATCAAATGGTGGGGGGTAAGGGGAGTTTTGTTTTTCTACTTCTTCTATCTCAAGGTACAAAAGCTTCAGTTAGAGCAACATTTTTGACCTCTTTTCTGCCTCCTTACTCACTGCCTCCCTACCTACTTCCATGGAGGAAACTATAGTTATTTGCTTGAGAAGTAAATCTGTTAAAATTTACTTACAGACTTACAATTCGTAAGAAGAAATTCACATTAAACTTCAAGGCTCATCCATTTTAAGCATAGTTTAAAAATCTGTTTATCTGCCTGCCCATCCACCTATATGCACCTAAAAGTATATGCACAGCAAGAGCTCTCTACTTAACAACACTTACTGCTGGCTGAGCCACATCAGAAATCAAGACTTAGAGAAATGAGTAGTCTGTTCCATAAGTGGATGTTTCTATGCATACACGAGAAGGGGCAGTCAAGAAAGGCATAGCAATACAAATGGATCCTCAAAGAACCCCCCCCCATTTCAGTGTATCTGATTCCTCTCCATTCTGCACCACCTGGAGTCCCTTCAAGTAAGCAGAAAACCACAACTCCATGACCAGTCACCTATTTTGGCAAGTTCCTTTGAATACAGAGGGGATATTAAAATCCAATCCATCTTTTTCCAGCAGCTCAAATGTCACCTCCTTCTCAAGCCTTCCTCCTTCTCACCCCAGCTGCAAATGACCTCTTTGTTTCTATCATTAACTATATATGATTTTACATAGTTATGTGTATACATTTTTTATTATAAGCTACTTGATAGCAAGATTAACAGTATTTACCTTATAGAGTTTTATTAATAATGAAATCATGTGTGTAAAAGGCTTAGAACAGTACCTGGCAAATTGTAATGGCTTAATAAATATTAACTACCAGCAGCATCACCTTTATTTTATCATTATCTTCCATTGCCTACATCAAGAAACTGGACATATGAAAAAATATCAAATGTATTTCTCAAGTTCATAAAGCAAATCAATGCTGGTTCTATTATCTTTTAAACAGTTGTCCATTAAACTTTGCAGGACAGCTGGACATAACAGAAAATCCTGGTTTTACCCATTTAAAATTCCAAAGTGTTACCCAAATGAAGTTTGGGATCCCGTCCAAAAAACAACATTCTTCAAAATGGTAGTACACAGGAATGCGCAGCTGTGTTATAGTAAGGTCATTTCATCCTACCAGTTCCTCTAAGCTCTGCTCCCCCACCCCCATCTGCTGCAATATTTCATGTTAGTAGATGAAAAAGTCTAACTCCTACGTTTCACTCTGCATTATTCTCGATTTTTTTTTAAATGCTGGTGAGGTTGATTATTCTTGTGCGAATTCGCAAAATGGCCAACACTTAAAACCATTCAATCTTTGACAAATTTGACTGTGCTCTTCATGAGCTAAAAGCACAGAAGAGGTGACACAGAAGCAATAGTAGAATTGAAGGAATAATGTCCTAGGAAACAAAAAAAACTGACTTCTGACCCAAGGCATACTAAACACTTGAGTTTAAGATAAGGTCATCTATGGTAGTTAGGACAAAGAATTAAAATGCAGTTTACCAGAACAACTCAAGATAAAACAGTACCCAATCTTAGCATTCTTGTTTAATCTCTCTTGAAGTATTGTGGCAAAAAGTTCCCCCTTGAAAAATGAGCACTGACATGGTTTGGGGATAATTTCCAAATAATTAGAATACCTAGAAAAGCAAAGAAGGTTTAGCTATCTGATATTTATGTTGCTATGACTAGATCAATCAATCCTATCTTCCAAGGTTAAGAATTAAAGGACAATAGCATAAGCATGAAGGAGGATTAATGACCATCTCCATGGATCTCTCCCTAACCCCAGATCCCCTGCATCAGGATTTCTCTACTTCAACACTGCTGACATCTTGGGTCAGGTAATTCTTTTTTGTGGAGGGGAGATCACCTGGCCATGATAGGCTATTGTGCAACTTCCTTGAATTCACCCACTGTAATGACAACCAAAAATACTTTCAGACATTCCCACATGTCCCCAGGGGAGCAAAAATGCCCCCAGTTGAGAACCACTGGTATGGATGCTCTACCATAGCTACTATAAAAATTCCTTTGTACATAAACTTATACAAAGACATACAATTTTCAGTGTGCATTTGCTTACAACACAGCCTCATTAAACCAGTGTGGAGAGACAAACTTCCATTTGCAACTTGGGATTCTCAAAAGACATAACCTTTCAAGTTATTTTGCATTTAATACACTAGTACCAAACATACAGAGAATATCTACTCTTAATGTTATGGGGATACAAAAAGAAATAAATATTAGACATGAAGGAATCAAAGAACAGAAGCAACCGCAGAAATAATCACTTCAGTCACATGCCCAAAGCCACTCAGCTAGCTACTTTAATAGGCATGCAGTAGAGCACTTTGGGAAGGATGTCCTGGCTGCAGCTGTAGACACAAACTAAAGTTCAGAGAGAGCTAACTTTAAGAGGTTAGAATTCAAGACCTGGAGCAAAGGACCCCAATAAGATAATGGTAGTCACCTCTGAGGAGGAGGTTGAAGGGGCAATTTCACTCTTTCTGGAAGAACTAGGTGCTTCTGGATTGTTTTTCAGAATGAACATATAATTGTTTGTCACTTCTATTATTAAAAACCAAAATAGAAAAAGCCAGAAGAGAAGAGGAACTCTCCAAGGGATAGAGCAGAAAGAGAGAAAAGGACAATAAACTCAACATTCCCAAATATCTACATATAATTAGGGGGCAGAAGGAAGCAAAAGCAATGAAAAAGCAGCAAGAGAGGCAGGCAGAAAGAAGAACTAAAAGAGTAACAACTCTGTGGCCAAGCGAGGGAAGTTTCACAAAGGAACTGAGCAGTCAACAGAACCAAAAAGGGAAAAGGGGCGAAATAAGATGGCAGAACAGAATTTAGATTTGAAAGAGGCTTCTTAAAATTCATAACTTCTTCCCTACATTATGCCCCTTCAATCATCAAAGAAACGGAGCCCCAGGAAATTTAAGTGGCTGACTAGATAGGTCTTGGTAGCTAGAGGGCACAGCAAATGGAGCCCAGACAGTGTTTATGGGTAGTGAGTAACTGGCTCCAGTAAAAGGAAGAAAAGGGAGCTAATTGCCTAAGTATTACCCAGGACAGACAGGAAGGGATGAGACTGACAGTAGAAGCAGACAAAAATAATACAGTTTTTTCTCTGGTGCTGGATAACTTGTTTCCTTTGACACTTGGGTTGGGTCAGATTAGGTAGGGGAATCACTAGACAGAGTACCCAGGCTTCCCTTTGCACCCCACCCTTGGCCCCCTTCCCTGGTCAGTCTATACATATACCCCAGGTTCAATTTATCATCTACTTGCTAAAGATTCCCAAATCTCTTCCAGTTCAAACCCCCTCCTAAGCGCACGCCCCAAGGGGATGAATCTCTCTTTGGCTACCTGTAAGTGCCCACATTGAAGGTACCATCACAGTTCTACTTCTGCTCCAGTGCTCTGTCTCAGAGAAGGCCTCCCACAACAATGAATTTGGGGAAATTACTAAACATCATCTCACGTATCTTTGTAAGCAAGAAAAAGAAAACACTTGCCAGGTGATAGTGCAGTCAGAGTCCCAGGCATTAGAGCAGTCCTACCCAGTAAATGTCCACTGAGGGATTCATGGCAAATTAGAAAGTCTTTGATAAGCCTCGCTCAGCTCTAGGCCAAGTGCAGCAGACACTGAGAGATGACTGTCGATAGTGCCCACGTCCTGGTGTCCACATCCTTGTATAATCCCCTTACTGTGGTGGTGGGCAGGAGCTGTGACTAGCTTCTATCCAGTAGAATAGCACGAGACATAAACTGTCTCTTGCTGGCCTTGAACAGTACACTACTATGCTGAGAAGTAACTATGGAGAGGGCCATGTGGCAGGGAACTGCAGGAGGGCACTAGGGTCTGAGGTCCTTAAAGAGCTAAATTCTGCCAACAGCCACATGATAGTGGAAGAAGACCCTGAGCCTCTGATGACACTGTGGTCCCAGTCAACACCTTTGATTGCGGCCAGAGAGAGCAAGGAACCAGCTGAGTCATGACAGACTCATGAATCACAGAAAGTGAGAAAATAAATGGGTATTGTTTTAGCCAGTAAGTTTTGGGTAATTTATTATGCAACGATGGAAGACTAATACATCATGCAATATTTTATTAATTTTATTAATTAATTTTATTGATTACTTGGATGATATTTATGAAATATGTATAACACAAAAATAACAAGATACAAAAAATTTAACTACACTGATATTTAAGTAAAAGCCTAGACAGAAAAGTTCTTGTGAAAAACTAATAGAGTAGATGTGTACATGGAAGGAGTGGGCCATGGGCTTGAACTGGTCAAAGCAAATGAACAAATCTTTCCTGGGTGTCTCAATTTAAAGCATTAGGAGAAATAGAGGAACATATATGGTCCTGTCCCCTAAGGTATTTTCCATTCTATCTGGGACCTAAGACAAACGTATTAAAATGTTAAATGATAATAAAGAATTTAAATAATAGTTTAAGAAAACAGTAGTAAAGATGTTAGAAAGCAGGCAATAGAATTCATCTGGCAGTTAGTTGAAGGTGGTAACAAGCAGGAATTCAAAAGAAGAAAACATGGTTATTAACAACAATTGTTACTGCTTTGTCAATATGATATAAAAGCAAGTTTATTCAACACAGGGATTCAATTTCACGTTGCTGAGCATAAGCATCCAAAGTTTGAAAATGTGCAGGCAAAAAAAAATTCAGATAATCTGAGCTATTTCGGGAGCTTTTAAGTGACAGATAACAGTACATTTTACAGATAAGTAAATATGGGTAAAGGAGGGTTAAAGAATCTGTTGATTACAATTTGAAAGTCTATTGCATTAGGAAGCAGATTTTTCTCTTGGTCTCAAATGCTAATGAAAACTCACATTACCTTACTGGGTTACAATGGCTACTGGTGGCTAATGCGCCATTTTCATTAAAATAAAATTGAACCTTAGTCATCTTTTACTCTTTTCCCCACCTCAAAGCTGGCCAGTAGTCAAGCTTATAATTTCTTCCTTTGTGATGTCTCTCACATTTAGCCCTTCCTTTAACCCAAGGTCAATATCCATGCCATCATAATATCCTACCTGAATCTTTTTCAGGTATCTTCTAACTCATCTCCCCAATTCCAGGATCTCCCTCCTGTGTAGTTTTAGCCATGCTAGTTTCCTGCCCAAATTCCTCATTGTTCACAGAATGAAGTATGGATGTCTTAGTTTGGGAGCAGAGCTGGATTCAATCCTGGTTCTATCACTTTCTAACTACATGACTTGGGACCTTATTTTTTCTCACTTGATAAATAACCGTAATACCAACCCCCTCACATGTCCAGCTTTCCTGGGTCAGCCCCCTTTGTGCCCACCGCAGCTGATCAGCAGTCTACTCTCAAAAGTGTCCTGGTTTTGGCAATAACTCACTTGGTCAAGAAAGGATTGTTACGAGGATTTCATGAGACAGAGCACATAACCGTAACAGGCCTGACATGATACTCTTTCCTCGTTCTCTCAAATGTACCTTGTACTTTGCTGCCTCGAATCATTTCTCCAACATGAACAACTAGAGAAGGACATACCCATAGGCAGCCAATTACTGGCTCTGAGCAGATACAAAGTTCTGGCTGCTTGAGGCTTAGAGTCTCCTCCTCTCTTTCTAAGCATTCTGGTTTCTTCTCTTGATTTCCTCTCTTTTATTTATATTTTTTAAAGATTTATTTATGTATACAAGAGCTGGGGTACAGGCCAGAGTCGCAGGAAGTAAAATACACTGCAGAGGGGAGCAGCAGGAGAGGCAGGAGAGGTCTGCTGCGCCATGTGTGTCCCCTCCCTGGCAGGGGAGCGAGCTCGTGCTGCTGTGCCACGGATGTTTCACAGTGCAGCACTCAACCCGCTGCGCCACCAGGAAGGCCGTCTCTTAATGCCTAGTCCAAGCTGTGGGCAATTCTAAAACCTTCTCTGATCACAGGCAAAGCAAAGAATCTTCTGTTGCTTCTCTAAGCATAACTTTTAGGTCCAGGGTCAACCTCAAACCACACTCCAAGTAGCTCCTCATGTGCTCTGGTTTCCACAATCACAAAAATCTCTCAAAGATTGCACTCTTTATGATTCCAGTCTTTCTATGCCTATCTCCAGCCTGAAATTACTTAGACTTTCTCCTTTCTCACAATTGTTCCATCGTTCTAGTTCCGGGTACAATTATACATCCTACAGTAAAAACTGTCTTGCTCTTAATAATCCATTGTTAAGCTTCCTACCATACATCCCCTGGCTAAGGTTCCAAACGTCAGAGAATTGGGGCCAATTAAAGTAGGCTAGTGATACTTGTCTCTAAACACACACAACCAGGTGAAGGAACTATTCATATGAGAAAAAAGAGTTCATTCAGATGGACATTCCTTTTACTTCCTGTATCTCAGGCAAAAGCCTTCATTTTGTGGGGGCAGTGGGCTAAAATGAGCCTGAAATATTTGAGGATTTAATTAAATCTTGATTATGTAAATATGAGGCAACTTCGATCTTCTTCACTTCAAACATGTGCATTCTTCTTCAGGTCCTAAAACAAAGAGCTGAAAACATTGTAGGCTAGCATTCATTACAATATTTAAACAAGTTGAACAAGAACAACAACTATTTATCCAGACACTGAGACACTTAATTGTTTAATTGAGGCCTCAAATACAATTGCCATGCTAGCCAGGTATTAAAAATACCCACAGATCAAAACTAGTACATAATTTAAATTGTTGCAGTTAAAAAAAAACTAATACAATCACAATTTTACTTACTTAATCATACCTACTTTCTTAGAGTTACACATTTAAAAAATCAAGCTTCCCCCAGGTTCCCTGCCATAAGGATTCCCTGGTAGCTTTCCAGGACCTTGATTTGCCCAGACTCTGCCTCCTATGCTTTAGACTTGATCTTGCCTCAACCACTATTACACCTTTTATTCCTAGTATAAGTTACTGGTGTCAAGAAAATAATAGACTGGGGCACAGTCTATTATTGAAAGGTATGCAGACCTTGGGAACGAATCAAACAGTATAGAAAGGTCGCACGTGAAAATGAAAGTCCAAAGCCCTGCCACCCTTAATCGCCAAGGTAATAAGTGGGAACTGTCTCTTTTGCATCCATCCAGAAAATGCCTGCACGTCTTAAGTATACACATATACAAACTCTTGTAGTTATCGATCCTCTAAAACCTCCCTGCTTTGTGTTGCACAAATTGGATCACACAATACCATATGTACCTTCCCTATACGCACACATACACAAACACACTCTTAAAATAGATCTTGGTGGAATCTTTAAAAAAACACACATACTTCATAGAAAGAGCAAATTTGTAGTTACTAAAGGCAAGAGGTGGGGGGGGGGTCGGGAAATGAACCTTGGACTTCCTTCCTTGTCATTAGATACAGATCTGCCTCAGCATTCCCGCGTGGATACACCATTATTAACATCACCAGTCTCTTAAGATGGACACCAGGATTACCCATAATGAAAAACTGGTAACAATGAGGCAGCTAACACACTTGTAACAAGTGACTTTTGCACAGTTCCTTAGAGTTGCCAGGACAAGAGATGCAATTCTGTATTTCTAAGATGCCCTCCAAATGAGCTCTACCAATTTATGTTCCCACCAACACCACAGAGGTGGGCTTTTAAATCAATTATCTGGCCTGAAGTTCCTGTTGCTCAAATCAGGAACTGACTATTTAACATGAAAATAGCAAAACACTGGTCATTTCATCTTTTATTTTAAAAAGTCTAGAAAACCAAGTGTCTCAGTAGGTAACAGTCACACCTTGCTGTGATCAGTCTTTTCCCCATCCAATAGCAAATTCAGAGAGTGCTATTCTTCAAAATTAACCCAGCTCTTAAATAATGAATCCTTAGGTTTAGAGATTTATTTCATGAATTCAGTACAGAAGAGAAACCTACACAGCTCCTGGGAACATCGCCCACAATTATCTCTAACACCAGGAGTGCCGCATAATGGTGTGATATAAGGTGGTTTCCACTCACCCATAATTACTTAAAGGCACTGGAGATACACTTTGTAAATGGAAGAATTCAGTAGATCAGCATATTTGTGGCATGGGAAGATCTGAGAGATTTTTGTTAGTTTAACAGAGAATCAGGTTTTTTTTCCCAAAGTAGTGAAGACCTGTAAGCATCACTGCATAGAATCTAGTGAATCATATCTAGAATAAAAGTTGTTTAATATTTCTTGCAGAGCACCTTACAACCTTACCTCATTTAATCTTTTTTTAAAAAGATTTCATTTATTTATGCATACAAGAGCTGGGGTAAAGGACAGAGGTGTGGGGGGTGAGAGGAATCACCAGAGACAGAGTGGGTAGCAGAACAGGTGGATCTACTGAAATACACTGCTGAGGGGAGCAGCGGGCAAGACAGGAGAGGTCTGCTGCACCCTGTGGGTCCCCTCTCTGGCCGGGGATCAAACACGTGCTACAGTGGCTGCAGAAGCCCCACAGTGTGGCACTCAACCAACCCCTTGCGCCACCAGGGAGGCCCACCTCATTTAATCTTCCTGGCCATTCTGACAAGAGGCAAGGTCTTCCTTACACATGAAACAGAGACTCAATGAGCACACATGCTGAGTACATGCTGAGCTCATGCTAGGCACTCTCTGCTAAGTGTCTGGTACGAAGGAGAAGCTCCCCTCTCACTTACTGCCACACTGCTCCACCCATTCTATCTGCAAAGCCTTCACACTATACTTCCTTCAGGTACCTGGTAACATACCCCATGTGACCAGTACCCTGTCCACCCTCCAACTTGCATCCTGGGCAGCTGTATACCTCATTCATATGACCATGCCCAACCATGCTGGCTCAGAATCCAGATTCTTTCCACCTCAAGGATTCGCACTTCATTTCCTCTGCCCAGGATGCTCTTCCCTTGGATATAACTACTATTTTTGGTCTTAGCCAAACTTGTTACTTTCTCCCAGATCCCTCCTCCCAATAAACTATAGCTCATCTATTCATTTTCACAGGACTTTATACCTCACAGCACTCCATAATGAAAATACGTGCATTTCTTTGTTTGCATCCCAACTCCCCCACATAACTGCAGGGAATCATGACTTTTGTGTTCACTGCTATAACCCAATCCTACCCACTGCAGGGCCTAGTACACAGCAGACATGAAACAAAAGTACTGAACAAGCACAGCCAATGTCCCAAGGAGTATATACACTATAGAGAGAAAATACACAGAGAAGGGAAAGGCTAATTTTATCAATGATGGAGAAGGTTTCAGGAAATAGTCCAGAGGCTGCACATGAGCTGATAGCTAAAAGGTAAGTAAACAACTGTCAAGAATGTGACCTACTAAAATGACCTAGGGCCAGGGTATACTGCAGGTGGGAAAGAATAAGGCCTGCGTGGTAACTCTCAGACTTCTGACTACAATATCTGGGTGTCCACTACTGGTAGAATTACTCAATATAGAAACTGAAGGAGGAAGAAAGAAGCTCTATTATTAATATTTCTTACAAGGTATAGCACCCAAGGAAAAGAAGGCTTTTGCAGAGTTGAGAGTTTAGATGGCATCAATTCCTCTGTCCATCTGACTATCAGTACCCTCAAATTAAGCAGGAACAATCATGATTTCAACCTGGGAATGTCCAGTGCTTAGTCATCAGTGCCACAGGTCAGGCCAGGCTAAGGGAGGGCAGTGGCAGAACCAGAAGATGTAGCATAGAAAGGGGCCAGAGGTTTCTTTTCTGGTCAGAAGATGTCTGGCAAAATTTAGTGTGTGTATTTTTTTGTGTAGGGGTCAGAAGAAAAGATAAAGAAAATATCAGCACCCATGGAATCTCACACACCCAGTAATATCAATTTCAGTTCCACTGGATGGTCCCACTCCTGGATTCTGAACCCTTCTTTGTTGCAATTTGTGTTGCTCTTCATGGAAGTAGTCAGGGCAGAAATCCTAAATAAATACATTAAAACGCTACCCGATGCCTGAATGGAATCTGACTGAAAAGCATCAAAATACGCCATTACCCAGGAGGTGACCTCATCCTACTGACTCCTCAACAGTGTCTTTGGTTGACCACAAGTCTGTAAATACTTGGGGGTGTTAATCGAAAATAGGAAGAATAAGAACAATCCAGCATTTGTTGCCCCCACAGTGAAACTTTCTTGCCCCTCTTCCCCAGCCCCGACACACACAGGACAGCATTACACGAAACAGGAAGCTCTGAATTATGGTTCTGGTTAAAACTAAGAACCCAGAATTTTTTCCAAAATGCAAACAGAGTGATAGGAAGAAGAAAATATACCCTGGAAACTGGACACTTCAATGAAAACACAATTCTTTGGAGGGGAAAAAACTGAACTTTTTATGGTAGTAGTACAGCAGAGTAGGGGAAGAATAACATTTAGCAGAAAGTGATAAAATAGTCAAGCCTTGGGGAGGCAACTGAGAGGGCCACACCAGCTAGAATGGCAGACAGCACCTGAGGCAGCGTTGACTCAGGAGCCACCCACCGGCCTGGTCCTGGCTCCAAGGGCCACGTGACAGCTGTGTGACCCAGAGTGAGTCTCTCTGGACCTCAGTTTCTGCCTTTTCAAGATGAAACATTTGAAACGTATCACTTCAAAAGAACCTTTCCAGCTTAAAAACATCCATTTTTTTCCTGTCACAATTAGAATATAATCAGAGCATGAACAACAGGATGGACACTTGGGTGATTCTCAGTCTCCTCTACAACAGTATAAAATAACCACCACCACATCCTTTTGCATATTATAGTAGCAATGGTCAAGATGTGTGAGTGTGTAACAAGCACCAAGGGGTGTTCAAAGGCTGTACCTGTGTGCATTAACTCACTCCATCCTCTCAATCATCCTATGAGTAGGTTGTTTATTATTCACCCACTTTACAGATGAAGAAGCTCCCTGAGGCACAAAGAAATGGAATTACTTGCCCATCATTAGAGATGACAGAACCAGGAGACAAACCCAGAGACTACACTTGACCCCACATGAGCCAATTGGGGCTTTTGGAGTCTAGGTAACCTTGGCTAACTCCTGAAAAAGATGGGTTCAGACCCAGGTGTATGGGATTCCAAGCTTATACCCCTTCCACAACTGTATGCCTAGGAAAGAATGGCTGGCTCTTAGAGAAAATTTTTCTGAATGATCGTTTTTATTTTGAGGCCTCCCTGCTGGAGCAGCAGGTTGAGCAGTGCACTGTGAAGCATCCATGACACAGCAGTGTGAGTTCAATCCCCCGCCATGGAGGGGACCCACATGGCTCAGCAGGCCTCTCCTGCCTCGCCCTCTGCTCCCCTCAGCAGTGTACTTCAGTTGATCTGCCTGTTCTGCTCCCCGCTCTCTGTGGTGAATCCTCTCACACCCCCACACACACCTCTGGCCTGTACCCCAGTGCTTGTATGCATAAATAAATAAATCTTTAAAAAATTTTTTAAAAAAGTTTTTAGTTATCCCTAACTCAATGCTTTCCATCATAATGCATCCCCCACTTACTCTGCCTGGGTGAGGAGCTGCAGAAGGGCAATAGCAAGACAAAGAACTCATTTCTTGTGCCTGCCTAGGTGAGACACTGTGCCAGATAGACAAATAAAAGTTGGCGGCGGGGGAGGGGGGTTCTGGTTCTTCAGTCCTGCTCTGCTCTAACAACATGACTTTTGTTTGAGAGTCACGCAGATACTAACGTTCTGGTCAGCAGGCAGCCCCGGACGGTTTTTCCTACGTGGTAGTGGCTCAACTATCACGCTGCAGAGATTTCACACTGAAACCCTGTCATCAATTCACCGGCTGTGCTGTGATACTCTCTTGTTCCCCACTTGTTAATTAAATCGCGATAATATTTACCAATATACAGTGGTGTGCAAAAATAAAATCTGCACAGTTGAAACCTATTTCCTTTAGATCTGCACCCAACAAAATAGTTTCTTATTGCAACTATTTTGTGACACTTCTCCCCTGCCTTATTTTCACATTTACACTGACACATTCTGGCACCTTGCCTCATTGTAACCCCCCACCTTAAAGTAAGTGTAACTTTCCAATTTTGAACAATCTCCCTGTCCACACTCTCAAAATTCCCAAGAGGAATTTTGGAGTCAATAGGAAAGACAGACAAGACTCAGAGAAGTGCTACAGAAAGTATCAGCAGCAAAACAATGACTCTAACCAAACTCTCCAGAGCTTTTCCAAAAAAATTGGGGGGTGGGGGTGGGGCACAGAGCAGCTGAAGCCTCTGTCCAGAAGCCCACACAAGCTACTCCTTGTTGGAGGCACCATTATTTTATATCTCATTTTCAAGTAACTGGTTTTCTGACTATAAAATGCATGTTCAGATGTAGAATGACAATGCTGCACACCTGAAACTTATATAATGTCATGAACCAACATTACTTCAATAAAATTTGATTTTAAAAAGAATCATATTCATTGTTTAAAATTCAGAAAATAAAGTGCAAAAAAGGGGGGAAATCACTGTACCCTAGTACCCGGAAATAGCAACTTAAATGACTTTGGTTCATCCCCTTCCATTCTACATTTATTGTCACATTCATAGGTGGGTATGTAGCAGAGATGTAACATCCATACAAATTAAAAACATGGAAATGGGATAATCCCATTCTCCTCCATAAGATCATGAGTATTTTCCTCAGCATTAGTTTTTATTTTAATGGCTAGAGTAATTTAACTCTATAGACCTACCCTAAGGTACTTACATTCTCCTACTATAGAAATTATGTCTTCAGCTTTTTGCTATATTACAAATACCTTTGCATATACAACTGTGCACATATATCTTGATATTTCCTTCAGAAATTATTTTTTTAAAATTAGCAATGAATAAAAATAATTAATCCATGTTCTTCACAGAAAAATTGCAAGATGCAAAAATATGAACCGCAATTTCTTTTGCAAACTTTTCATACCATACGTACATGGACATAAGCACATATATGCAAATGGAGTCACTAGTAATAAAAAATCACAGTTTCTAATAATTGTTATCATGCAGTGAGTGAGTATGCCACCCAGGTATCGTGACTTTCTCATTTAATCCTCCCAGCCACCCCAGTGTTAGCGCAACTGTTCCCAAACCAGCCTACACATTGGGCTTCACCATCCTCAGCACTGCATCCTATCCCGGACTTAAGACTTGAATGGGCCGGAAGAGGCCTGAGCTTGGGAGGATTTAAGAGACCCCTAAGCATGGAAGTGGGGACTTTGCAGTGCACTGTTTGCTATTTTATCTCTTTCAAGTTGAGGACCCTAAGGTAAGTAACTTCCCAACATCACGCACAGCTGCTATTTCTATCCAGCTCTGAGCCAGCCCAGAGCCTAGACTTTTAACTTTTGATATTTGGGATCTGTCACCCCTCCTGATCTAACATCCTATGAAGAACCTAAATAGAACTCTACACTAGGAGTTCAAATAATTATGGTATTCCATGTATCAAGCACCACAATGCAAGTGTTATCATTTCCCACTACAGAAAATGCTACAATTAGTATCTTTATTGACACTTTCTTTGTGTACATCCTAAATTATTCTCTAAGGCTAAATTTCAAGAAAGGAATTGCTGGGCCAAAAGATAAGCATTTTTTTAAGCTTTTGGTATATACTGCCAATTAGCATTCCCGTGAGAAGCATCTGAGGGTGCCTGCTTCCTTGCGCATTTTGCCAACACCGAGTTTTGTCATTCCTTTTTAATCTTTGCAAATTATGATGGAGAAGAGAGCATGCCACTTAATTTCCCCTTTCTTTGACTACAACTGAAATAGAACATGTTTTCATGTTTATTAGTTATTTGAGTTTCTTCTTCTATGTACTTTTTCTATTTCCGTGCTTTGTATATTTTTCTGGTAAAATACTTATATTTTTCTTAATGCTCCATTTTTATGTATTAAATTAATGAGTCTTATTGCAATCGTTTCCAGTTTTCTCATTAACTTTATGGTTTTGTGCAGTAATTTAAAATTTTTATAGAGTTGATTATACTCATTTTTCTTTATTATTACATCTTTGGTATTATGAATATAAATATCTCCCCCACCCCAACATTATATAATCTCCTATTTTCTAAATTTCTTTATCTTTATTTAAAAAACCTTTTAATTCTTTAAAGCAGTAATTCCCAAATAGGACTGCACATTAGAATTGCTTGCAGCGCTTCTTTAAATGCTCAGGTCTTAAGACTGAATCACAATCTCTGGGCAACAGACACAACCTTGGGGCAGGAATAGTTTTAAAAACACCACAAGTAATTCTAACACACCTCTTTCTTTATTAAGGAACACTTGTTTTAACCCTTCTAAACTCCTGTTGGTGTCATTTTTCCAAATTACTTCAGCAACATGTGTTAAATAAATAACTGCATGATGGTGCGAGGACTTAAGGCACAGCACTATGAAGCTATCACCAGCCACTGCAGCACAAGTTTGATCCCCAAATGGCACAGCCAACCTCTCCTGTCTCACTGCTGCTCCCATCAGCAGTGTATTTCAGTAGATCCACCTGTTCTGCTCCCCACTCTGTCTCTGGTGAATCCTCATCCCCTATACCTCTGGCCTGTACCCCAGTTCTTGTATGCATAAATAAATGAATCTTTTTTAAAAAAATAACTGCATGATTTTGAGATGCTACATTTACACAAGTTGGTAAGCTCCATGAGAGCAGAGACCATGCCTGTTTTCACTGTCCATTGCAGGGCCCAGTATAGCACCTGGTGCACAACTGGTGCTTAATAATGTTAATTAAATAAACAAATAATGGTTGACAACATAAATCTCCAACCTCATCCTAGATTCCAAACTGGCTTCAATATTTTCTTGACCATTAGGCCAATAAAATGAATGAGAGTGAATTATCAAAAATATTACATTATACCCAGTACACTAGATCAAATGAAATAAAAATAACAGCAGTCATGTTTAAGAGGTACAAGAATTCTGATCAAATTCTGCATGCCTCCAACATTACACAGTATTGACCAGAGCGAGACTAAGGAGATGGTTTACTTTGACTGTTGAGTTTCTCAACTAGCCCTGGAGATGACTCAGAGCTTCCTTGATCTGAGTACAAACCTGCACGTTTCCTCTTCCATGAGCCCATGGAATGAAAAGTTGGGAATCAGAAGACCGGAGTCTTATTCCTAGTACTGCTATCAATCAGCCTGTCTGACCACGGGCCAAATCACAACCTCTAGGACTGGGTGAAATATTGTCTAAGTCCCTTCAGATCTAAATCTCTACCTAAAGATCCAGACAGATTATTTCAGGGCAAGACAACCTGAAATTCCCTCCACTAGAACAGGGTCTCAGTCCCACTCCAGGCAACAGCAATATAAGAGGGCAATAGTAATAGTCAAAGAATAAGTGTGAGCTTAGTAATGGTAGTGGTAGTAATAGTAGTAACAGCAGCAGCTATGACTAAATTTTACTGAGCAATTATTATATGCCACACAATATTCTAAATGCTTTGCAACTAATAACAATAGAACAAACATATGTTCCCAGCAGTTCACTTATATTAACTTCACATCAACCCTACAAGGTAAGTTCTATTAGTACCCCCATTTTACAAAGGAGGAAACTGGGACACAGTTAAGGGACTTACCTGAGGTTTCAACAGGAGAGGTGAACCCAGACCCATCCCATACCACACCGCCACCCAAACTCATTATTGTCTTATGCACGTCACTTCAGAGGTTGCATGGGACAAGGAATAAGTTGCAGTTGCTTATGTGGGATACTCCCTTCTTCACTAACGCTAGAGAAACCAGGCTTTATTCCAATGTAATTTTAAGCAGATCAGATTTCAGGGCCCGAGAAAGCAAAATACATTATTTATTAAGAAAATGCAACATTTTTATTAAGAACTGCTATCCATTAAAATGTTTTAATTAGAAAATAAATAAATAATTAACTACTAATGACATTTCCATTAAACAGAGGAGAAACACAAGCTCTTTATGCATCATTAGGAACAAAACTTAAACAAAACACCTGCACAAACTCCAGTTCCACACATTCAGAACTGACCTCTTAACAAGTCCACAGGAGTCTCAGACAAAAGAGGTCAATTTGAACTTGGTATACTACCTTCCCACCATCCCCTTCCCCTTCTCACCTCCTCCCAGCTTCTCCACCTCAGGGTTTGGGACCCCTACCCAAGGCACCCAAACCGGGTGTCAACCCAATCTTGGTTCCTCCTGTGTTCAGTCACAGAACATTCCCAGATTTCACCTCTGCTCTTGCTGCCTCTGCTGGTGCTCGGCTTCTGCCATCTCTTTCCTAAAGAGACCCCTATGCCCACGGGTTCTTGGCTTTCATTCTCCCTGGCTCTGCCCTCACCTCAACTTGCTGCCTGTCAGTTCCCTAGAACAAAATATGATGTTACTTCCCGAGTCTTTGTCTTCAGGATAAAGTGTAGACTCCCTCCTAGGACATGCACGGCACTTTTTGTGTTTTATGTGACCTCCAACAACCTTACCTGCTTCATCTGAATCATGTCCCACGCATCTCACAGGAGGCCAACAGAGCAACCTGAAGTTCACAAATAGCACTTCTCTGTCTGCCCATCTGGCCAACTCTCACTTACTTTTTATCAGATCAGCTCGAAACTCAGAATTTGCCATGCTCTTCTCTGGGTTTCCATCACCTTTCGCACCTCTCCCTATACGACACTCATTCAACCTGAGACAACTATTTATTTATCTGACTGTCTTTCCCTTAAAATGAGGAACCATCTAGGGGTCCCATTTGTTATACATCTTTGTGTTGTATTTGTTGCATGTAAGAATGTTTCACAATTGAAGCAAAAATATCCAAAGTGTTCCAGATAAATAAATGCCCATTGTGTTAGTAAAAGTGCCTCACAGGCAGAGTCCATTTCGACAAAGATTTTTAACTTGACAACACACGTGACATTTGTGTCTACATATTTGAAGCCATAACCAATAGGAACTGGTTTTTAAAGGATACATTAGACCACCAAGGAACCTAACTGCTGACTATTCATACATATTTGAGCTTTTTAAATACTCCATCTAAGTGATCCTTCGCCTTTTGTGGGTCACAGACCAACTTGGGTACTGTTTGCTTATCATTTCTTAAATCTACACTCCCTTTTGATAAACATAAAAATCCCACATAGAGCCTCCTTGGTGGTGCTAGGAGTTGAGTACCCCACTGTGGGGCTTCTGCAGCCACTGCAGCATGAGTTCAATCCCCGTCCAGGGAGGGGACCCACATGGTGCAGCAGACCTCGCCTGCCTCCCCTGCTGCTCCCCTCAACAGTGTATTTCAGTCCATATGCCTGTTCTGCTCCCCACTCTGTCTCTGCTGAGTCCTCTCATCCCTGCCCCCACCCTGCCTCTGGTCTGTATCCCAGCTCTTGTATTCATAAATAAATTAAATCTTTAAAAATCCCACAGAGCCCTGGAGATCCTGATACACTTTTGAAGGGCACAATTCCACCCCACCAAAATTAAAAGTGACTTTGTATGTGGTAGAAATTCACAGTTTCACAAGAGATATAATCTATCAGGCAAGATATCATTGGGCTTTGAGCTTGGGTAGTTCATGACATTAAATCGTAAATACTGTAACATTAAATATGCTCTCTCAAACTTCGTAAGTCCTGAGAAAATCTTTATTGAGAAGAGGGGGCCAAGAAGGATCTAACATCTGTCTCCCCCACCTTTAAGAATCTTATGATAAATGTGCTGGAAACAAATGGCAAGAACAAATATGAAAAATCTTTCATTTCCTCACATGTAACCCCCACAAGCACATGCTCAAATGAAGAGAATTTTTTGAAAATGCTTCTGGCACTACATTTTCCTGCTCCTTTCTCTCACCCCTCCACCCCCACTTGACAATAATTTGAACTTCTGGCTAGGCACAACTTCTTTTAAACGAATATGATTTGTTCTTGCAAAGACAAAGGGTTAAATTAAAGGAATAGCTGGCTGCCTGCCATTGGCTTGGGGGTTGGGTAAGGGACGGAGGATAGAGGAGGAAAAACCAGTTAAGAGGAATAAGTGCTCATTTCTTACCCTGCCACATGGCCATCTTGATCCTTTTTCCCAGGTTGGGGTCACAAGCTGAGTTTCCTTGAGCACCCCAGTTTTGTAGGGAGGCTTGAATGGCGTGTAGATGGACCAGAAGTTGTACAGTCTTGCTTTATGCAAGAGGTTCAAGGCCAGAACCTGAAAATGTAAACAGAAAAATGAATACCTACATTTAAAAAAAATTTCAAATCCTTGAAAATTAAATCCTGCCCCTCTCTGAACTTCTTTTTCAAAGACTCGCAGGCACGGTAGTATCATGTTTTCCACTAAGCAACAAGGTATCCTGGAGAAAGATAGAATGAGGGAGACGTAGGAATGGTTAATATTGCCACTGAGTGCTGTTGAATGCACATGAATCACTGGATCTTCAATAAACGGGTTTCAGAATCTCAAAGGATAGATGGTTGGATGAGACAACCATCAAGGGTCTTTCCTACCCTGAAGTTCCACACTTTGGGGAGTGGAAGACAAGCATAAATCCAATGCCCTCCCCAACCCCCCAAACACCCAACTTTACATTAAAAGATTAGTACAAAGGACAGCAAAATTTTTTGAATGCTTTAAGTTTTTAAATCAATCTTGCAGAGGAAAAGAAAAGAAAGGAAGCATAAATAAAAAGTTTAGAGCATTTGGGGGGTTGCTCCTTGGTGGAGCAAGGGGTTAAGGCGCAGCACTATAGAGCCGTCGCAGCCACGACAGCACCAGTTCAATCCCTGGCCAGGGAGCTGACCCACATGGTGGAGCAGACCTCTTCTGCCTTGCCTGCTGCTCCTCTCAGCAGTGTATTTCCATACATCAGCCTGCCGTGCTCCCCACTCTGTCTCTAGTGAATCCTCTCACCCCCCTCACAGCTGGCCTGCACCCCAGGTCTTATATGCATAATTTTTTTTAATTTAGAACAATGTCCTTTAAGCTGTGGGTCTTCCTCTTCCTTCATTCTTTTTTCTGTATGTTGCCAATGTCCTATAGGGAGCATACATTATTTTTATAATTGCTGGGGGGCAGGGAGAGAGGGAGAGAATCAAAGAAAGAAAAATGTAAAAACAAAACACTAAGTAAAACCAAATTAACTCAGCTACTTCTATTTTTAAAACATCAAATTCAGGCTTAGGACAATACTATTTGCAAGGATATGAAAAAAGTTAGGAATAGGAGGGAAAAAACGAAGGGCCCTTTGATTCTGAGGTTTAATACATTAAACACTTTGTCCATTTACACAAGTTCTTGGTTAAAGTTCTCATCGTTTTGACTTAGTGAACAACATAAACATAGCTTATTTTTTTACAACCAACACCTCCCCCCCACCCAAGTGAAAGAGCTAAGGCACACACACTGAAAACTAATTCAAACTTCAAAGTGACCATTTTAGCCTTCTTTGATGACAATTTTAAAGGGAGAATGTGTACACTAGTCGCCAAAACACTAACAGAGAAAAGACAATGCTTTGAATAAGAAAAGGTTCGTGATGTCCAAGAAAACTAGGAACTCATAAAGTCCTGGGAAATTTACAGGGAAAAAGCACTCTCCTGACTTATTTGGAACCTGGGATGGTCACTTTGGTTCACTTTTTGCCCCCTCATTTTGCATGCAGTTAAGAATACTGACCCGTGCCTCGTGCAACCAGGCGAAATTTAACATCTCTGAAGTTAAACACGGGTAGATACTAATGTATAAAGTTTATGTAAAGCAGATTCTTGCTGGCATTTTATGCTCCAGATTTCTGAATTCCCTCACTTTCTCGGGTTAACTTACACTGACGTTAGCACACGGGCACACGCACAACTTCACTTGGCACTCCAGGAAACTGATTTGCTCTGAAATGTGAATAAAGGTAAAGGCGCGTCAAAGTAAAGGTAAGGCTTTCCCCTTGGGGGTGAAAACGCTCGAGCGCAAGCCTGGAAAGTCTGAAGAAAACCAGCTAAGGGCGTTAAGCGAGCAAAGGAAAACGCACAGCAGTTCCCGTCCCAAGAGTTTGCAATCCAGTTCGCTAAAAACCCACTCATACCTACGAGTCCAGATCAAGGGGGAGCAGAAGGGGCCTCGATAGAGCTTTAGCAGCCAAAGCCACCCTGCCCCAGTCCTGGAAAGGGAACGCTTGCAGCTAACCTTCCCCCATTCAAAAGCAGGGCGGGCTTGGGGGTGCTCCGCTAGAAAACTTCGCTGGGGGCTGCGCGGAGATCCAGACTCGGAGAACTGGGCTAGGCTCCCGGGAAGATGCCGCCCCGCACTGGCTTGAACTAGCCGGTCTAACTCCTCCGAGTGCCAGGCGGCGACCGGGCATGGGGAACCCCCATTTCCAGAGGGGCGAACCAGCGGGGGGAGCGCTTCCCCTGTGTCGCTGCACTCAGTGGGTGGCCAGTGGCCAGCGAAGAACCTGTTGGGAAAGCGACAGCCCATCTGTCGTTACCTGTCGCCGAGGTCAGGAGCGGCGGAGCCCGTGTCTGCCGCCGGCGGCCCGAGCGCTGAGTAGGCTCTGGCTTCCAGGACACTAAGTTGAGCTAGCGCCCCACGTAGCCGGCAGAGCTTCATTCACAGCCCAGCCGGGAGGAGGGGGAGCGGAGCGGGCGCGCGGCTCATGTGACAGGAGCCTCGTAAGTATCTGCTCGGCACAGCCCAGTCTGCGCGTGCGCGCCCCGGCCAGCCCTCTCGGCACCTCGGAGGAGCCGGGGAGGGGCTGATGCCAGAATGCCAGACAGGGAGGTGGCCAGGCGAAGAGAGCAGCGCAGGAGAAGGTGCGGGGAGGGGTTTCCGTATGCGCAAGCGCAGTAGGTTGGCCCTGCTCGCTGCCATATTTAATGAGGACTGGGCGGATCCTAAGCCAGTGCTGGGCAGGTCCTAACCAAGTGATGGGCGTGTCCTAACCCAGCGCTGGGCGTGCCAATCGCTCTTGCGAAAAGAAATACTCCACTGTTTCATTGTTTAAAGCCTGTGGTGCGTTTTTTTCTTTTCGTTCTTAGAATGATACTATTTATCCTCAGCTTCTAGACCACAAAATAGTAGTAGATGATCTCATACTAATTACATTAACTAACGAAGTTTGAGCCTCTAGCTATAGTCTAGGCACTGTTCTAAGCACTTCACTTAACTTCACTTATTTAATGCCCACAATAAACCCATTGGGTACCTACTAATAACACTTCCTAACTTTAATTCATAAGACATAATACGAATTATCATAGGCGCAGGAAGATTGATCTACTGGATCCTCATAGCAATACCGAAAAATCTACGTTGCAGGTTTTCAGTATTTGTCTCCATTTTAACCACTACAGAACAGAGGATAGAAAAGCAAATGTCACAGGCCTAGTTAGTGGTAGAACTGGTATTCCAACCTAGGTCTACCTGACCAAAGCCCTTGTCCTAGGATTAGAAGTAACAGGAACTGCTTTATGGGGGGAAAAAAGTCAAAGAGGTCGCCTTGACTTACTTAAGCTGATACACGAATTAATTATTGACAGAACTGAAGCTGCAAGTCATATAATCAATCCAGTACTTTAGTACCCCAATACTCTAATTCAGAGTTGAAAGAATTGAACAACTTTGAAAATCTACACTGGCTAAGTGGTCAGGGATATGAAAATGATATCCTAACTCAATCAGGCAAGACCAACAAGCACAAACCTGTAACGTGAAAAATGAGGGGGTTTTGACCTATTGCAATGAGGGAGACCATACACACCAGAGAGAAACTGACATTTTACCAAACAAAGAAAAAGTTTTGGATTTGGGAGAAGGGTGGAGTTTAGGTAAATTTTAAATGAAGTGTTGTTTTAGTGCTGTGTGAAAGGTTCTGCCACAGCCCAGCTCTGGCAATGAACCAGGGTCCCCACAGGATGAGACAGCATCGGTGGATGAATGTATAGGGAAAGGCGAGAAGGGATGAGAAAACAGAGACTCTTTCTAGGGTGCCAACATATTACACTGAGAGGCTCAGCAGTTCTTTATTTATACTTCACACACAAGAAGCAGGAAAGCAGGGAAACATCATTTTAACATTTTCTTAGGAGAAACAGGGGCTTCAGGGCCAGCAGGCCTGTGCAAAAACATGTTTTTGAGAACAGCAGAACAACATTCGTTACATTTTCTTAGGACTGGTGCAAAACAACATGTTTATGCCAGGTAGGTGCACAGCAACATGTATCCATCCATATACTAAACATTGAGGCAGATGTAATAACCCAGCTCCATCACAATCAACTAGCCTGTTCCACCACAGGCCCCAAGCAAAAAGGAAATATCAAAATTAAACTCCAAACTATGTCTATTCCTTACCATTCCATCCCCAAAAGAAGCCACTAACCCCAGCATATCCTGATCCCAGAACTTAGCCAGCAATGTTTAAAGACACCAAAGGAGTCCCTCTATACACAACCACGACTCAGCTGTTACAGTATTGGTCTTCTTGAATTTACATTACAGCATTTTGCCAATCAATAGCTCATCATCAAAATTGCTCAGCAACCAGTTATTTTGTTTGTTTAGTGAAACAGCCGATCTTAAACTGCACCCCCCATGGGAAATTTCCAATTAGCACTTAATATGCCTTTACAAGATAGTGACAGTAATATCAGCCAAAACAGCGGAAATTGGGCAAGGGCCAGCTTTGGAGCTCCTGATTTTTCAGGGGTGTCCCTCATGCCGGACTTCTGTCCCTCAGCATGAGTAGCATGGCCCCCGGCAAGATTCTGAACCTTGAAATGAACTTAGAGTCCTGTTTCCTTGGGAACCACAAATTAAAGTGCGGTGCAATGTTGTGTCTAGATACCCCTTCATCTGAAGCTGGGTCCACCTACCTGGACTGGAAATTGAAGCTGTTTCTGTGTCCAAGAAACTTATGTTCCCCCAAACAAAAGTGGAATATGATTTCAAGTGACAAAATTTGTCATAGTCTATTATTGTAGAGAATAAAAGTTCTCCATGAAGGTCCTCCCTGGTGGCTCAAGGGGTTGAGCACCACACCACTGTTGGGCTTCCGTAGCCACTGCAGTGCGAGTTCAATCCCCAGCCAGGGAGGGGACCCACATGGTGCAGCAGACCTCCCCTGCTTGGCCCACTGTTCCCCTCAGCAGTGGATTTCAGTGGATCTGCCTGTTCTGCTCCCCACTCTGTCTCTGGTGAGTCCCTGGTGACTCCTCTCACCACAACCCCCTCCCAGCCCTGCCTCTGGCCTGTACCCCAGCTCTTGTATGCATAAATAATTAAATCTTTTTAAAAATTTCTCCATGAATTAAAAAAAAATGTGGATAAGGGAGTTGATTTCACATTACAGCTGCAGCGGGTCTCTAGGGAAAACAGCTGTTTCCAGCTGAATTTATCTTTTATTCCAATCTTAGGAATAGTCAGATTTTTGCTTTCTCAGGCCAACCTAATATTTACTTTCTCACCTGGTAAAGTTTAGTTCCTGCCTTTGGGCACTCGCACTGTATGGGCAAATGAGTGGGTGGGTGATAGCCACAAGAAGAAATCTGGGACAGTTTACACCAAGTCCTCTGATAAAGGTAAACCCAAGAGGAGGTAATATTTTGTGCCAAGGTGTAAGGCAGGAAATCACAAATGAGAATTGTAAGTAGTTTTGTGTGGTTGAAACATAGGGTAGGGAAATGGAGGGGAATTGTGGATATTACCAGAAGGTAAACTTGGACCCGATTTTGGAGGATCGTGAGTGTTGGACTGAGATTTTTACTTAATGCAGAAATTAATTGAAAAACAAGGCTTTTGAGAAAGACAGCCCCATTATTGGAACTCTCATTTCAGAAGATAAATCTGGGGTGATAATTCAAGGAGGTCTTTGTCTTGTCACTGCAGGATAAGAGAAACCATAATTTGATTGTAGGTTGTAATAACCACTGGTGAAACAGAATTTGAAGCAGCAAGAAAAAAAAATTATCAATAATGGAGTAAAATACCAGGGAAGATAGAAATGAGATGCAAAATACAAGCTAATGTTGGGAAAGATGCTCCTTCCTCTCAAAGGAAAAAGAGGAGTTGAAGACCAGAAATATGTTTGGAAACTGATTTCACATGAAGCTACCTCTGTAGAGTACACGCTAGCTTTATTTGGAGTATAAATTGATTTGGGAGAGCTTGGGCAGGAGTGGTCTAGCTCCATATGACCACTTGGTGTCGCCACTGACCGCTGACAGGTTGGATGGCTCCTGTAGGGAATTTTTCAGAGTAAGTTTCAAGAAAGCATATATTACCTTTTGCAAATTGCAAAACAAGACATTAGACTGTGAAGTCACATTACTCCAGCTTAGAAGTCAGACACTTACTAGCTATGTCACCTCATTTAAGTTACCAAATTTCACTTTCCTTCACTTACTTACCTATAAAATGGAACAAGGATAAAATGTATTAATAGATTTAAAACAGAAAAGATTAAATGCACAATACATGTTAGTTAGCCTTAATACTAATGATGATTCTGATAATTACAATGTTGTTTACTACTTTCTTCAGCCTTTAGAGCCCCACATTTTGCAGGGAGCTGCTTGTGTAGTAAATACTTACACGACACCTTTCCAAGTGAAGTGGTTAAAGTGTGGTGCTAATAATAAGGCCAAGTTAATCATTTCATCGAGATTGTGACTTTAATGACTCTTTTCTCTTTCTCATGACCCAGGACACATTCCAGAGAACCTGGCCAGGTGTCCCCCAAGTCTGTGCCCATAGGTTACAAATAGATCTGGCCTAGAGAGTGTAGGTCAACATAGAAGTGTCCTCTCAGTCCCCTCTTGAGAAAAATTGAAAAGTTGTTCCCAGCCCTCACCCCATGGTGGACAACAGACTTTTGGTCAAAAGCTATTTCTTTTTTTTAAAGATTTATTAATTTATGCATGCAAGAACTGGAGTACAGGCCAGAGATGCGAGAGGATTCATAAGAGAGAGAGTGGGGAGCAGAACAGCTGATGTTCTGAAATACACTGCTGAGGGGAGCAGTGGGTGAGGCAGGAGAGGTCTGCTGCATGGTGTGGGTGACTTCCCTGGCCAGGGATCAAACTCCTGCAGCAGTGGCTGGTGATAGCTTCATAGTGCTGAGACTAACTCCTGTGCCACCAGGGAACCCTCTCAAAAGCTATTTCAACTCATACAAAGCAAAATAGAAACACAGTGTGACCCTAAAAGTTCATTGTAAAGAAAGAATAAAACACAGGATTTTTTTGTATAATAAAAGGTAACACTTTAGAGTTTATAAAAGTAAGATCTCTAGAGCACTAATAGATCACGGTGATGCCTAAACTGTCCTGTCTAAAACAGCTTTATCTTTAATTTTGAAATTGTCATAGGAAATAGAAGCTGAAATATATGCACAAATACTGGCCATGTAAAGAGTGAGTGAATGTTTCTGGCAGTGTTCGTATATATTTTCTTCACGTTTCGTTTCAGCCCGTACTATTGTTCCATGCACTGTGTTAGCCCTAAAGAACACCAGTTTTAAAATAAAATATCTGGAAGTCCCAAAAAATTCCTGGCATAGTCCTTAAAAAATGGGACAGAATGAAAGGAAGTAAACAGAGTTATCCAGTTCAGGAGACTCTACAGAGACAGTAGATTTAGGAAATTCTGAAAACAGAGTGATCCAGGATCTTTTGTAAATAAACGCCCTGTACTTAGAGAACAGAGCTTCAAAATTAATAAATGACCTCTATATCAAGAAAGGTAGCTAATCTCATGATTGGAGAAATACTACAAAAAGTACAGCGAGATATCACTGATAAGTATAAAAATAATGATAATACACTGTGTTGACAAAGCCAGAGGAGGGAGAGTCCTCTCATAAATGACTGGTGGGAGGGCAACTGATTAAAGGCAGTTATGCAGTAATTATAAAAATAACAAATACATGACTTTGTTCTCAAAATTCCATTTCTAAGAATTTCTTCTTTGGTTATGTTTGCCAGGTGTGCAAGCTATAGTGTCTAAAGTTATTCACTGTTGCACTGTTTGTAATAACAAAAATGAAAAACAACCAGATGTCCACCAGTAGAAGACAGATCAAATAAATAATGGTATATCTATCCAATGAAAAAAGAAAATGAAAATCTCTATGTACCTACATGTAAAATTCCCTGATACAATATGTGAACAAAGCAAGATAAGGAGCTGTGTACTTCCTCGATATGTGCCATGGAAGATAAATATATCTTAAGATATATAAAAAGCAATATAGAAAAATTGGGACTACCCTGTCAATGATAGTGTTTAAGTCGAAAACCCACTTGGTTCACTTACAATCTTAGTGTCAACAAAAGAAAGATCCCATTAGCCTGTGAGCATATTCTAAAACGTCTATGATACCCCAAAACCCAGTATTTATAGTTCACTCATTGGGCCCAGCATAATTTTTGGCAGATTTTTTTAAAGTGCATTTTACTTTTTTTTTTTTAAGATTTATTTATTTATGCATACAAGAGCTGGGGCACAGGCCAGAGTTGCAGGAGGTGAGCAGAGTCACCAGAGAGAGTGGGAAGTAGACTAGGCAGATTGACTGAAATATACTGCTGAGGGGAGCAGAGGTCAAGGCAGGAGAGGTGTGCTGCGCCATGTGGGTCCCCTCCCTGGCTGGGGATCGAACTCGCAGCTGTTGCGTAGATGCTTCACAGTGTGGTATTCAACCCACTTCACCATCGGGGAGGCCCCGGCAGATGGTTTTCATGAGAAATTTGACTTCAAAAAATTCCGTATCAAATTGCCCTCCATTTGAGAGCAGCCCCAGGAGACTTTGTTCAGTGAGTAGTTTTGAAGATTTGCAGGTCTCTGATCTGTAAATCAACCAGACTCCCTACAGCCTTCTATTCCACGAAGTAGTTGAGGTGCATGGGAAAGTGGTGGTGGTCTCTTGGAATCATTGTGGTATCTGTTCACCCACCAGGGTGAGAACTTGAGGGCATAGCTCAAGTCCTATATGTCCTTGACATTCATCATGGCAGTGCTTCTCAAACTACTTGTGGGGAAGGGTCATTTTCCCACATCATGGACCAATACTTTCATAAAATAGAATTTAAAAAGCAATTACTAGAAAATTAAATGAAAATAAAGTCATACAAAATTCTTTTATGATTATATTCACCAGACGTAAAATTACTCTGATATTGTTAAGGTTGCAAAACACATCTAGTCAACTTCTTATCACAGGCCGATAATTAACAGTTTGGAACTGGCACAGGGCCGTGGACCACACTTTGAGTAGCACTGCTGTTTACAGCACTACCAGTTCATAGCAGGCATTCGAGAAATGCTAGTTTTAATACAGCGTTCTTACAGTGTTTTCTACCTTATAGAGTGTTTTCACATCTCTTCCCTCCTTACCTCCCCAAACCACCTTCAGAATTAAGTGGATTTGTCATTCCCATTTGACAGAGAGGGGGCAGAGGCACACAGACTAATTTGCCTGATCTGCAACAGCTACTTAGTGTCAGAGCCCAAATTAGCCTTTGAGTCCTACTGCATTTTGTGGTAGACGCTAAGAAAGTCTTCCAGTCAAACAGAGCTTTCTAAGAGTTCCACCAATCAGAAAAAAGAGTGCACACCTGCCTTAGGCTTCCCAAATGACAGTGGACTGACAGTGCGGTGTAATAGAAAGGGCAGAGACTCTGGAATCAGAGAGCTGCTTCAAATTCAAACTTGAACAATAGATTTTACCTCTGAGCCTTTCTCCTTATCTCTAAAGTAGGGATAATGACAGATTATCCACAAAGGTAAGAAAAATAAATGGTGACTGTAAATAACCAGGCATGTCATTCAGAAAGAATGGCTGCTGCTACTACTACTACTACTACTACTACTACTACTACTACTACTACTACTACTTCTACTATTAGGCTCAATTTAGAAGACCTGCATTGAAGGGTTTCTTAGTAATCTAATCACGTGGAATGCACGCCATCTATTGGTGGAGTAAAGAACATGGCTCTGAGAAGAAAACGCGGGTCTCCCTAAGACAGGGATGGGGGAATCAGGCCCTCATCTTTCTCCTTTTTCATTGACTACCAAGAAAGCTGGGAGCCAAATGGTTGCTCCACATTAGCAAGTAAACAGGACTATACAGATTCTATTTCTGTGTTAACCTCACCTCTAGCTCCATTCCTCTTTTCCTATCTGTGCTTTTCCTTGACCTGATTTTCTCATGTTTTACATGTTTTTGCAGGTCATTTTGTTACAGTGCAGGGAGAGGGACACCCCAACACCCCCAAACCTGTCTGCTCTAAATAGGTTCTGCCATTTGCCGTATCAAGACAAAACATATAATACCTTTAATGGAAAAGAATTTTAATACAATTAGTGAACAATACAGAAAAGACAAAGAATATAATTTCCAAATCAAGCACCCAAAGTTACCCAACCCTTTGTGAGTAAATGTCCAGCCAAACAGGGTTGGCCCAAAGCAAGGCCTGAAAGTCTGTCCCAAGTTTCAAGCACTTGTTGGTGGGGACCCACAGAAAAGGGTCAAAAACAGTCAGACAAGTCTGGGAAGAAAAGAACAAAGTTAAAATCAAGATGAAAGCTGCCATTGTTAACCTTCCCTCCAGTCTCTCACCCACATCTGTTCCAACCAGTCCAGGACCAAGAAACAAGTGTAGCTTCTTCACATGTATCTCTGCTCCATGTGCCTCCTCCAAGTCTCCTTCTGGCTCTCTATCTTGCTTTCTTTTGATTCCACTCTCTTCTCCAGCTCTTTCTCCTCCCTGCTCAGCTCCAGCTCCCTTGGGTGGGACAGGGAACCTGGAACCTCCCTATTTTCCTGGGCACCACCATGTTACAAGTTTAAATACTTTTTGGAATATGCAGAATAGTGGCTTATTAAGCTAAATAAGAATATGACAAGAATGCATTGTTGGCTTTTCTTGGTCCATTATCCTGGCAACCTCCAGAATCTAACAATAAGGAGAAGAAAAAATAAGTTAACTCTTAGCTACAACTGAGATACAAAACCAAATTCAGATTTAAAATAAAATGTTGACACTCCAAGACTGTGAAAATTAACACGGTCATTACCAATTAGTATTAGGACACTGCAACTTGGGTTAGGTGATATGGTCATTCATTTATCCACTGGGTACTTACCATGGGCCACACACTGTTCTAGGTGCAGAAAACACAGCAGTGACCAAAGTGACAGAAAGCCATTCTCTCACTGAGCTTTCTCTTTAGGGAAAGGGATGTGAAGACAGATGCTGAATATGTAGATGGTACATGTAGGAGATAAGTGCTATGAAAAAAAAATAAGCTACAAAGGGGCCTAGAGAGTTTGGAAGGTTACAATTTAAAATAGGGAAGTCAAAGAAGGCTTTGAGAGAAAGTGACACTTGAGAAAGAACTTGCAGCAAGTAAGAGAGCTGGCCACGCTGTCACCTAGAGGAAGGGTATTTCAGGCAGAGGGAAAGAAAGTGTGAAGGCTCTCGGATGGGAGCATACCTGGTGTGACTGGGAATAGCGAGAAGTTTGGTGTAGTAGGAACAATGTGATCAAAGAAAGTTGTTGACGAGGTCAGGAAACTCATAGTGTGCCAGGTCAGGTATAAGGACTGACTTTCGTCCAGGCTTGCACCATGACATGGGAGTCAGGGGAAGCTTCCAGAAAAGAAGTGTTATGCTCCAACTCCTCTGGTTCCTGTCTTAAGTAGGAAGGAGGAGCACAAGTTAGGAGGCTGTTTCAGCAATCCAAGTGAAAGACGATGCTAGCTTGGACCAGGGGAATAGCTGTGAGCAGACATGGCCAGATGGTGCATTGATTTTCAAGGGAACACCATCAGAATTTGCTGATGGATTGGATGTAAAGTGTTACAGAGAGAAGCCAAGAATGATCCCAAGATTTGTGGCCTGTGCAACAGGGAATAATGAAGGACCAGACTGGAGGAGGGTGTGGCTCAGAAATTCCATTTCTTACGCTTTAAATTTTAAAATATGTCTTTGATATCCAAGTAGATATGGTAAGTAGTCAGTTCAATGTACACATTGTAGCCAAAGGGAGAGGTGTGCGCTGGATGTATAAATTTGAGGGTTGACAGCAAGTGGTGCTTAAAGTCGTGATGTGAGGTAGGATGACCCAGGGAAGCTGTAGGGATAGAGAACAAAATTAACCCTTGGAGCACTCCCGCATTAAGAAACCAGGAAGCCAAGAAGGGGCAGAAAATAAAAGCAAGAAAGCAATCACGTGACAGGAAAGAAAATTCAGAGCAGTGTGGTTTCCTGGAAAGAAGCAAAGAAGGTATTTTAAGAAGGAGGGAGTCATCAACTGAGTTCGGTGTTACTAATCAGTCAAGTAAAAGGAGGAAAGCATTGGATCTTGGCAATGTGCAGATTTTGGCCACTGGTGACTTGGACACAGTTTGGTAGAGCCATGAAAGATGGGAACATAAGAATGGTTTAGGAGAATGGAAGGGGAGGAACTTCTAGTTCACAAGATGGGGTGAATGCACTTACCCTATTCTTCCTGCTAAATAAAAACCCTGGACATTATTTATGATAGAAGAAATAGAAGAAAACTTTTGAAAAAAAATTTTTGAAAAAAAGGAAAACTGACCAGGGACTTTGGACCCTGAGGAATAATGCAGCACTTGAGTTGTGTCAGGGGAGACCGAGGGGGAGCTTGAAATTTTACCCCTTAACAATCATGACAAGGTACCTTTCCTTTCCCATAGTAAACACAAGACAAGCCAGATGGTCTTTTACCCCCAGCTGAAAGGCTGTAGCCCCTTACTAACATGATATATAAAAGGAGGTCAACTAAACAGAAGAATCAAATAAGATCCAGAATCTCATCACATAACATCCCAATGACCGGACATAAATGAAAATCACTTGGCATAACAAGAACCAGGGAAATCTCGAATTAAGGAAATCAATCAACAGACATCAAGAAGTATGTGGCACAGACGCTGGAATTATATTAAAAGGATTTTAAAACATTCAATATGAAAATGCTTCAAAGAGCAGTTCTGAACAGATTTGAAATGAATGAAAAAATACAATGTCTTAACAGAAATATAGATGATATAAGAGAATCAAATAGAAATTTTAGAACTGAAAAAGACAGTGACTAAAAATCTCCAAAATTTGGGAAAAGACTGAAACCTACAGATTCAATAATTGAGAAAGCCCCAAACAAAAGAAACCTATACCAAAACAACGTTATACTCAAACTTCCAAAAACTAACTAAAAGGAAAAATCTTGAAAGTACCAAGTGAGAACTGACACCAGATGTAGAGGGGGAAACGTATTTTAATGAAGGCATATATCTCATCAGAAATGGTGGCAGTCAAAAGGAAGTGGTACAGTGTTTTTCATTGTTAATAGAATAGAATATATAAAGCACCACTTTAAATTGAATGGTTAGGGCCTCCTGGTGGCGCAGTGGGTTAAGCAACGCATTATGAAGCAAAGCAACGCACTGCAGCACGAGTTCGATCCCTGCTGCTGGCCAGGGAGGGGACCCACATGGTGCGGCAGACCTCTTCTGCTGTGCCCACTGCTCCCCTCAGCAGTGTACTTCCGTTGATCTGCCTGTTCTGCTCCCCGCTCTCTGTGGTGAATCCTCTCACCCCCTGCCACCTCTGACCTGTACCCCCAGTGCTTGTATGCATAAATAATAAATAAATCTTTAAAAAAATAAATAAATAAATTGAATGGTTAAAAAAAAAAACAATCCAGTTAGAAAATAAGCAAAAGACATGAGCAAGTATTTCACTGAAGAGCATAGATAGCTGGACCTCCCTGGTGGCGCAACAGGTTGAATGCTGCACTGTGGAGCTTCTGTAGCCACTGCAGTGTGAGTTTGATCCCCAGCCAGGGAGGGGACCCACATGGCACAGCCACAGCAGACCCTCCTGCCTCGTCTGCTGCTCCCCTCAGCAGTGTGTTTCAGTTGATCTGCCTGTTCTGCTCCTTGCTCTGTCTCTGGTGAATGCAGTTACCCTCCGCCTCTGGCCTGTACCCCAGCTCTTGTATGCATAAATAAATATTTTTTTAAAGAGCATGGATAGCAGGTAGATAAACAGAAAAAAAGATGCTCAATACCCAAGCTTTTGGAGAAATGCAGATTAAGGCTATGATGAAATATCTCTACACATCTACTAGAATCTATGCTGCCACGGATATGGACAAACTGGATGTTTCAGGCATTTCTCGTGGCAATGTGAAATGCTACAGCCACTCTGGAAAGTAGCTTAGCAGTTTCTTGATAACGTAAATATACACTTACCAGATGAGCACTAACAAGTTCAAGGTCCCACGTGAGAAGGAAGAGAAGGCAACGGCGACCACCCCGTGTCATTGCGACTATCACCTGGTGTGGACCATCAACCAGATTGCTTCCTGTGGGGCACAAGGCCAGCCAGCTGAGGGGCTGTGGCCTCGGGACACCCCGCTGGCCTTGCACCAGATGATCTGCTGGAGTGCGGGAACTTCATGAAGTGCATCTGGCCACCGCGCCCACAGCAGGACTGCACGACTGTGAGCCCTGGGTCGCAGGAAGCGGCCAGTGTGGACTTCTTGGTGAACGCCACCCAGCTGAGTTTCAGGGCCTCTGCCAGAGAGCACACGCTCCGGTGTGCTTGGGATGTCAGAAGCCAAGGGGGGCCTGCCACGGGGGCACCCATGTGGTCACATTCTGGAGGACCCTTGTGGAAAGTCACTGAAGGGTCCAACGAAACCCTAGTGGTAGGGTGAGCAGGCACAGAGTGTGGTCTGTGACACCGCGCGGCCACACCAGGCTCCTGCTTTCCAGTGGAAGCCCTGCCAAGCTCCGCGCTGGGTGGCGATGCCTCCTGCTGGCACCCTGGAGTGAACCAGGCACGCTTGACATTGTCCTGGACGGCCTGCTGCAGATGCTCCGGGTTCACGAGGGGTGGGCCTAACTGGATGACCTCGGGGGGGGGGGGGGAACGAGTCAGTTCAGCTTCCTGGGCACTGCCCCCACCCCCTTTTTGTACAAATCCAAGGAAAAGGGGNGGGGGGGCAACGAGTCAGTTCAGCTTCCTGGGCACTGCCCCCACCCCCTTTTTGTACAAATCCAAGGAAAAGGGGAAAACAATACATGTGTAGAATGTATAACAATACGTGTAATAAATGGATCTCAAAGAGATGATGGTGTGTGAAAAAGGCAACCCCAAAAGGTCTCAGCATTCCTTTTACTTCTACTTAACATTTTCAAAATGAGGAAATGGCAGAGATGGAGAACAGGCTAGTGGTTGCCAGGGCCTAGGGGTGGTGAGGGGCTGTGAAGGCAGTGCATCATGTGACTGATGGAGAAGTTCTGCATCTTAAAGGCAGTGGTGGGGACATGAATACACATGTGAACAATTTCATAAAGCCATACACACAGGTCCCAATGGCAATTTCCTGGATTTGATATCAAACTGTAAAATGTAGCTGTTGGGGGAATCTGGGTGAAATTTACAAAGGACCTCTTTGTACTGTCTTTACAACTTCCTGTGAATCAACAGTTTTTCAAAATAAAAAGTTATTTTAAAAGAATGGGAGGAGAAGAATTGTAGCCCTTGAGTACAGACAAATTGAGTGAGGAATCTTGCTATAGAGGAGAACAGAATTGGAGCAGGTAGGGAGCAAGAGAGGTGGCTCAAAAAAAAGACTTAAAAAATTTAATGGAAGCAATAATAGCATGGTTGAAGCTGGTGGGAGAGAACCTGGGGGAGGGGAGATTTATATTCCAGGGGAAAGAGAAGAGATTTTTCCAGAAGAGGGTGGAATCCAGTGGTCAAGGGGAGGGGGAGGGGTGGCCTTAGCTAGGAGCAGGGACAGTTCTCCATAGTCATAGGGCAAAGTATATATGCAGTGGTAGAAATGTGTGGGCTTTGTTTGCTGACTGCCTCTGTTTTCTCACTGAAATTGAAAGCAAAGTCATGAGCTGAGAGTGAGGCCGGGTGCGGAGGTGTTAGAGGTTTGAAGGGAGAAGAGAAGGTATGAAATAGTTGTCTAGGAAACCGGGAGAGTAAATGGACTAGGATACTATTATGTGATATCCTGGCAACATTAAGTGCCCACTTGAGGTTCATGGACTTGAATTTAAAGCGAGAGTGTCATTTTATGTTTTTCTCCAGCCATATTCAGCTTCGAGCATATAAGAGAGGACTAGGTATTATTGGTAATGACAAGATGGAGGAAAGATACTGTAATTAGGTGAGGACAAAATTAGAGGAGAGGAATTCAGGGGACTGAGAAGCTAGGGGATTAGAAGCATCAGGTATTGAGATACTAAATCACAAAGAAGACAGGATTAATGGGAGAGAATGACAGTGAGGCAGAAGCTAAAATCTTGGAGAAACTGGAGGGGACCTGAAGGTCTACAGATAACTATCACATATGCTATAAAAAATAGATAATCGTATCTAGTATATTCAAAGATGGGGGTTTACAGGAGAGAGAGAGAGAGAGAGAGAGAGAGAGAGAATGATTTGAGTGACAGACTTCAAGCTGTGGGAGAAAAAATAACCACTCCTTGGGAGGGCTACAAGGTCCTTGGCCAGCTCTAGATTTCAGTCAGATCAAAAATATGTGGAAAGCATTCAGCAGAGAAAAGCTGTAATGAATTTTGCCAGAGACTTTGGGTTCTAGAATACGTGACTATATAATTTATCATCTAATTTGGGACACTTTTGAGAATGACAAGTGCTAAAACAAGCACAACATGTTTGTAAAACCAAAGCCCGAGCAATTTCAAACTGGAATGGTCCTCTCCAAACCAGAAGTGTGGTTTGAGAGAGCACAGTAGGAAGAGTTCAGGGCCTGAAGAGGGCTGAGGCGGGGATAGGTTATGGAAACAAACAAAATTGTATGGGGTTCGGACGAGAGATGCCTCAGTGTGGTAACCCAGGAGTCCCAGAGCTCCAGTGGTGACTGACCCAAACAAAGTTGAAGGGTATAAAGAGCTTAGTTCTGGTGCTTTTAAGGCAACTACTAGTTGCAAATCTATGAGTGTCAAAAGGGAGAAAAGTAAAGGTGTTCAGAGTTTGCCCTTCGTTCTAGCCAGTGATGCTGGCCTGAATGCTCAGGTCTGCAGATGGGAGTTCTATTCCTAACCAATAAGGACAGCTGCTCAATCCTAACCCCCACTGAGGAAAATCTTAATATTTCTGAGACTTCATACTTTCAGTATGGACTATTTTGGCAACTGGGGCTGGACTTACTACAGGTGAGGAAACTAATCACCCTAGCTGAGAGAAGACTCTGAGGATGACAGAGAGGAGGGACTTAATGGTGTTTCCACCAGAAGCTATAGTGAAACACACTGACATTGACAAAAGCAGAAATGCCAAGCTGAAAAAGAAAAAGGATAAAGTCTAATACTTACATCCAAAATGGTTAAGATGTTTACTCAAAGGCTCTTTGTTCTTCCATTCTTTTCTATGTTAATTCCCCAGATGATTCATTCTAGTCTCATGGTTTTAATTATCACTAATAAGTTGGTGATTTCCAAACTTATCATACTAGACCTAGTATCTCTCCTAAATTTCAGATCCTGTGCAGTATCGAACTGCCTTCTGGAATTCTTAACTTGGATGCCTAATCAATGTCTCAAACTTAATATGCTCAACACCAAATCCTTGATTTTTCCTTAGAAAGTTGCTCCTCTGGGTCTCCCTGGTGGAGCAAGGGGTTGAGCATGCAGTTTGGGGCTTCCACAACCACTGCAGCATGAGTTAGATCCTCGGCCAGGGAGGGGACCCACATGGCGCAGCGGACCTCTCCTGCCTCGCCTGCAGTGTACTTCAGTAGATCTGCCTGTTGTGCTCCCTACCCTGTTTCTGGTGACTCCTCTCACCACCACCCTGCCTCCCCCTAACCCCTCCACCCACCTCTGGCCTGTACCCCAGATCCTACATGCATAAATAAATAAAATCTTTACAGAAAAAAAAAAACAAACTTGTTCCTCCTCCAGCCTCCCCCCATCTTACTTGATAGAAAAGTATCCTTCCAGTTCTAGTCAAAATAACTTAGCTAGAACTGAACCCTAATTATAACCCTGATTCTCTCTGGGTTTTCTCTTTTTCACACAACCTACACTCTATTATTAACAGTCTTTTGGCTTTCTCTTTAAAATATATGCAGATTCCTATCACTTCTCCATTTCTCTATGACTGTCACATTGTTCCTAATGTTAAAGCAGAAACTCTGTCAGGAAACTAGCAGCACCCAAAGAGGAGGAGGGAAGTTCCTTATTAGCTCCGGTGGGCACACAGAAGATTCTTCTCCAAAGTTTGAGCAATTAGGCAAAAGGACAATTATTATCCTATGCAGCGGTACATTATCACTTTAAAGCCAGATGGGATACAGAAGCAGATTTCTAAGCAGTTATCTGGGGTGCGTGAGTCAGGTGTGTGGCCTTGAGAGTGTTATCAATTATTCCCTGAAATTTTACAGTCTACAGTGAGGCTTTGTTTCAACATAACTTTAGACATTTCCACTTCACTAACACTGTCATCTCCCCTCTGGATTATTGTAACTTTGTCCTAATTAGTCTTCCTGATTCCACACTTGCCACCCTTATTCTATTCATCAAAGTGATCCTCTTATAACACAAATCAAACTATGTCACTCCTGTGTTCAAAACCCACCAATGGCTTCCCCATCTTACTCAAACAAAAAACCATACTCTGAATCAATACAGTGCTATAAAACAGTTTTGCCTGGATAAACAAACGAACAAAACTGGTCCAGTCACTATGGGAAACTTTGTGGAGGTTCCTCAGAACACCAAATATGGATCTACCATATAATCCAGTGAATCCACTCCTAGATATATAACCAAAGGACACAAAAACACTGATTCTAATGGAAACCTGCACCTCTATTGCAGAACGATTCACCATAGCTAAGGTATGGAAACAAACTAAATGCCCCAAAACAGATGAATGGATCAAAAAGTTGTGGTTATCAAAAAAAAAAAAAAAGGTGTGGTTATTTACACAATGGAATATTACTCAGCAATCAAAAAGACAAACTCATGTCATTTGCAGCAACATGAACGGAGCTGGAAGGGATTATGCTACACAAAATAAGTTCAAAGGAAAAAGATAAATATTGGTTGGTTTTGTCTGAAAACCAAAGACTGTTTGTTATAGGTGGTACCCACTGGAGGGGGTTCTGGTGAGGATGAAAAGCCCCAAGGAAAATTCAAACAAAGTATCAGTGGGGGTGGAGACTCTGATAAGAAATATAAGGGACTGTAGAAGCATCTCTGAGCATTCAGTCTTCAGTATTCAGCTTTTGGGATTTCAGCATTTTCAGATCTTCAGCAATTCCAGGGTCAATGATTTCTACCCCACCATGTTTATCTTCCAGAAGGCTGTTGTGGGCCTCTGAAGGGCCAACAGAGCCCTCCAGCAGCCAATCTCAGAAGTTTGGAGGCTTTGCAAATAGCTGAGCGACTGAAACTGTTTCATTTTACTGATGTTACAGCCTGGCAGGAAAGTCGAAGACCTGGAGCCAGGGGCCTTGCTGAGCTGCATGAGTGTGGCCATTTGTCTGGTGGTTTGGCCACAGCAGCTGCTGTTTTGAGTGTTGCTTGTCTGGTGCTGCACTGGGGCATCTCAACAGTTTCATGAGTGTCTCCTGTGTTCAAAGCCCTGTCTTCATAAGTTGGATCCTGGCCTACTATCTGGCTGCTATGTGTTCCAGGTCTGCAGTGGCAGGAAGACACCATCTTGGGAGTGTGGCCTATTGTTCAGGATAGGAGCTACATTTCTTCAGTGGCAAGAAGACACCATTTTGGGAGTGATTGTGTTCATGACTTTATTTTTTTAAGATTTATTTTATTTATACATATATGAGCTGGGGTGTAGGCCAGATTTGCAGGGCGTGAGAGGATTCACCAGAGACAGAGCAGGGAGCAGAACAGGCAGATCTACTGAAGCACACTGCTGAGGGGAGCAGCAGACAACACAGGAGCAGTCTACTGTGCCATGTGGGTCAGCTCCCTGACCGGAGATAGTGCTGTAGTGGCTGCTGATAGCTTCATAGTGCTGAGACTTAACCCCTTGTGCCGTCAGGGAGGCTTTGTGTTTAGGACTTTAAAACACTGCACACTGCTTCAGGTGAGGTAAAAGACTATTTTTGGCCTCAATAACTCTTTGTTTTTCCCTGGCTTGTTAAGTAAATCCAATTCTATTGTTGTTCTCTGAACCTGAGTAGTCTTGCAATTGTGTGCAAGAGTTAAGAACTCGGGCAATGACTAATAAACTATTTGGGCTCGATCCTTGGCCAGTTTTAGTGCCCCTTGTTGCCCTGTATCAGTTTCACTTATATGTAGAATGTAGAGAAACAAAAGGTCAAGGAAATGACTAAACTAGCAAACTGACCATAGATCTGAGGCAAATAGCAAAGGAAGGGAAAGAAAAGGGTTCAGGGGCCTCCCTGCTGCCACAAGGGGTTGAATGCTGCATTGTGGTGCTTCTGCGGGCACTGCAGTGCTATTTCAATCCCTGGCCAGGGAGAGCACCCACACGGCACAGCAGACCTCTCCTGTCTCACCCTCAGCCGTTTGTTTCAGTAGATCCGCTTGTTCTGCTCCCCACTCTGTCTCTGGCGAATCCTCTCACCACCCATACCTCTGGCCTGGACCCCAGCTCTTGTATGCACAAATAAATAAAATTTAAAAAAAAGAAAAGAGGTCAAAACAGGGGCAGGATGGGCAAAAGGGACTGTGGTGATGGTTCACATATGCTATGGTGGCGTAAGAACTATGGAGATATATCTGAGGGGAAAAATCAAATACTGTACAAAAGTGAACAATGATGTAAGAACATTTTTTAGATAATACAAACAAAAAACTATGCTTCTTGTCATAGCCTAAAAGGAAGGCCCTGTGATTTGTTGTGCAACTACCCCAGGCTGGGTAGGTTCATTGTCAGTTCTCACAGATAAGAGCAAATTCTCCAAATGGAGCTTTTGCTGGATTTTGCAGGCCTTTAATGCTGAGACAAGGGATCATGCACACAGGCAGGGGACAGAGCAAGAAAGATTGCAACACTGAGAGAGGCAGAACAGCAACTCCACTGCCCAGCCCCTTTTACAATGATTTCTCCCCTCAGATGTAGCCCCATAATTCTTACGCCACCATAGCATATGTGAACCATCACCACACTCCTTTTTGCCTGTCCTTCCCCTGTTTTGACCTCTTTTCTTTTTTTTAAATTTTATTTATTTGTGCATACAAGAGCTGGGGTCCAGGCCAGAAGTGTGGGTGGCGAGAGGATTCACCAGAGACAGAGCAGGGAGCACAACAGGCAGATCTACTGAAATACATTGCTGAGGTAGACAGAGGGCAAGAGAGTTACTTGCCCACAGACACACAACTGATACACAGTTGCAAATGCAAGCCCCATCTGTTGTTTACTAGATGTCAGGATGGTGGAAAACAGCATTCCAAAGTATGCGCTGTCAGCTGTGTGGAAGGTGACATATAGCCTGATTTCCTCATTTTCCTTACATCTGTTCCCTGTGTTACACCTCTCCTCTTGTCACACTGCCTTCCCTGTTGCTTTTTCACTTTCTCTTTCCACTTTGAGGCCTTTCCCCTTGCTCCCTGGCAAGGTCTCTCTCCTGCCTCCATCCTCTACCCCAAGTATGCCCTTGGCAAAGTAAATAAAGAGACACAGTTCTCTCTTCATTTTCCCTTTCCTTCCACCACTTCTAAAACACCACCTGCTTTTTTGCCCATTCCCTTAATTTGATTTATCTTCAAGCACTGTTTACATCACTATCTATTTTACTCATTTTATGTATCATCACTAACACTATAGAAAGGAAGTCACAAAGGCTGGAACTCTTGTCGTCCAGCATTACAACCTCTGTGCCTAACAACAGTATGGCTCATAGTAGGTTCTCGAATTTTCAATCAAATGGAGGCAAAAGGATAAATAATTAAATAGATAAAATAGATTTTAAATAGTATCATTATATTCCTTTAAACAATATTGGCTTAAATTTATTTGTAGATACTTTATAGTTTTTTATAGCGAATAACATCATTCTTTAAAATTACATTTTAGTGGCATGTACAGACAATGAAGCATTACTTAATCACAAGGAATGAACTACACACCCGATGTGGACCAACCTTGGAAACATTATGGTCAGTGAAAGAAGACATTCACAGAAGGCCAGATTTTATATGGTTCATTTTAAATGAGATGTCCCAAACAGTAAATCAACAGAGACAGGAAGTAAATTAATGTCTGCCTGGTGATTGAAAGGAGACAATAGGGATGAAGGCTAATTGGTAAATGGAAATTTTTGGATGGGGGGGTGAAAGTATTCTAAAATTGGTTAATGATGATGGTTGCACAACTCGAATATACTAAAAATCACCAACATATAAAAAGAATGATTTATGTGGTATATTATTTATATCTTAATAAAATGTTATAAGTAAAAAAATAAAATTACATTTAACTGCTATTTGCTACTGTGTAGGAATTCTGTTGATGTTTATGTGAAATTCTGGCATCTAGCAACCTTGTTAAATTCTCTTATCCTGATAATTTGCTTATAGAGTATCAGATTTTTTACATATACCATCTGTGAATTCTGTTCTATCTTCTTCAGTCTTATTCATGTTTGATTCTTTTTTATCATCATGATGCATTTGTTGTGCTTCCTCTGGCTTTCTTTTTAAGATTTCTTTTTTATTTATTTTGCATACAAGAACTGGTGTGTGAGGCAGAGGTGTGGGGGCTGGGTGAGAGGATCCACTGAGGATCTACAGAGTGGGGAGCAGACAGGCAGATCTGAAATAACCTGCTGAGGGGAGCAATGGGTGAGACAGGAGAGGTCTGCTGCACCATGTGGATCACCTCGCTGGCTGGGGATCAACTATTGCTGCAGATGCTGCTGAGAGCATGATGGCACTGAGACTTTAACCCCTGCACAACCAGGGAGGCCCATTGTTAGAACTTCCAATATAATGTTGGATGATAATGACAATAGCTTTGATGCAGGTTTTGAGTAGCCACTCTTTTCCATCTCCATACCTGTTGTGTTTTGCTGTTTGGATATATTTAACTGATAAATGGGTGTTTAATTTGATCAGTTGGTTTTCTACAACTAAGATGATCATGGTTTTCCTCCTTTTTATCCATTAACATGAAATATATTAACAGAGTCTGTAATAAACTACTCTTGGAATAATGGGATAAATCCTCCTTGTTCATTTTTTAAAGTACATTACGGAATAAATTTGCTTGTATTTTAGCTTGGAATGTTCATTGATGCTTACAATCAAGATTGGCCTATAACACTTTTTAATGCACTGTCTTGGTCAGGTTTGGGTATCAAGATTATTCTAACCATAAAAAATGACTTAGTCACCAGAAAATTTGAGGTAATATAATTTTTGAAGGTTGGTTTAAAAAAAACATGACAAAGTCATTTTGACTGTGTCACTTTAAGAGGATTTTTTTAACAACCAGTTTGACTTATTTAATGGATACTGGTTTACTCAGCTTTTAAAAGTTCTTTGTTTTGGATGCAAGTCCTATGTTAAGTATAGACTTGCAAATATTTCATTCTAGACTAAAGTTTGTTTTTTCATTCTATTATCAGCATTTTTCTAAGAACAGATTTAAATTTGATGGGAATCCAATTTACCAATATATTCTTTGTGGACTCTTCTTTCAATGGGAAATATGTACCTAACTCAAGGTTAAAAAAAAAAGATTTCTTTGAGAATTTATAGAGCTTTAGAATTCTCATTTAGGTATATAATCATTTTGAGTTAATTTTTATAAATGGAAAGAAGCATGCTTTAGAATTCTAAAAACTATCCTTCCTCTAATAAATTGCTTGTACATTTTTGTCAAAAATCAATCCTATGGGCTTATTTTTGTACTCTATTCAGTTCTATTGATCTATTTACCTCTATCCATGCCAATACCACACTGTCTTGATGACTGTACCTTTATAGTAAATCTTAAAGTTGGTTATTGTAAATATTCCAACTTTATTTTCCTTTTCAAATTTACATTGTATATACGTATCAAATCATCACATTGTACAACTTAAACTTACACAATGCTATATATCAATTATATCTCAATAAAACTGCAAACAAAATTGAAGTGGACACCAACAACTCAGTGACAAAAATTTAGTAGTTTTAATGCAGTGTTTTTAAAATAAAAATTCATGGAAAAGGTCGACATTGAACAAAATACAAAATGTTAAGATAGAATATGACCTTGTATTTAATGAGTTATAAATTGCATTTCCCTTAAAATTTTTTATTTAACTATTTTAAGTTCCTGGAATTGACATGAGCTTTAGAATCAGCTTGTCTGTTTCTAAAAAAAAATCTGGTGGGGTTTTGGTTGATATATTTTGGTCAGTTTGGGGAAAGTTGACACCCAAGTAGTGAGTCTTCAGATCGGTGATCATGATTTATCTCTCAATTTATTTAGGCTTTTTGTAACTTTTTCAGCAGTGTTTTCTAGTTTTCAGAGCGCAAATATTCCACATTTTGTGAGACTTAATCTCTAAGTATTTTACATATTTTATGCCATAGTAAAAAGTACAAACTTTTTTATTATTCAATTTTCAGTCATTCGCAGCTTGTATGTTTAAATGTTTTGATTTTTGTATTGGATCTTGTATCCTGGAACACTAGTAAACTTATTTATTAGTCCTGATAGTGTCTTTTGTGGATTCCTCTACATAGATTATCATGTCATCTAAGTATAAAGAGTGTTTTACCTCTTCCTTTCTACTCTGTATAGCTTTTATTTTTTCATCTCTGTTGTACTGACAAGGACCTCCAGTAGAACAATGAATTTAAGTGGTGGGCAGATATTGTTCCTGATCTTGGCCCCAAAACATCCCATCTTTCACCAGAAGTATGACATTACATACTTATGAAAAATTTTCTAGAATTTGTATTATTTTTCCATAAATATTTGGTAAAATTTATCAATGACTTCATCTATGGCAGTTGATTACTTTGTAGGAAGGTTTATAAATAAAAATGAAATTTCTCCATTAGTTATGGGTCTGTTTAGATTATCTATTTCTTCTAGAGTGAACTTTAATAATTTGTGACTTTCACATCATTTGTTCCATTTCATCCACATTGCCGGATTTATTGGCATCAAGCTGTCCACAATATTCCCCCCCTTATCCTTTCAAGATGTCTATGATCTGTAGTGATGTTTCTATGTCATTTCTGATAGTGGTAAATTATACCTTCCCTTTTAGTTTCCTAGTCAGTCTGAGTAAAGACTTATTAATTATATTGATTTTTTCCAAGGAACCTGCACTTGGTTTCATTGATTTTCTTCCTATTGTTTTTCCATTTTATATTACAATGATATCTACTCTGATGTTTGTTATTTCTAGTCTATATAGTGTGTATTTGATTTGCTTTCTCTTTTTCTAGTTTCTTAAGATGGGAGCTTAAGTCACTTATTTGAGACCATTCTTCTTTTCTAATTTAGGTGTTTAGTGCTGTTAGATTCCTTCTTAGTGCTAATTTATTTTCACCCATACATTCTGATTGGTCATGTTTTCATTTTTATTCAGCTCTAAATGCTTTCTAATTCCCCCTGTGAGTTTTTCATCTCTTACCTACCAGTTATTGATAGGCATGTTAATTAACTTCCAATATTTTGGAATTTTTCCAGACATTTTGCTATCATTGACATACATTTCATTCCATTGTGGTCAGAGAACAGATTGTATATTACTTAAATCCATTTAAATTTATTGAGACTTATTTTCTGCTTAGAACTTGGTGTCGTGGTAAATGTTCTGTGTGCCCCTTGGAAATAATGCATGTTCTGCCTTTTCGAGTGCAGTGTTCTGTAAATGTTAATTAGGTCATGTCCATTGATAGTTTTGTTTACATTTTCTATGTCTTTATTGACTTTCTGTCTACTGTTCTATTGATTATTGAGAGAGGGGTGTTGAAATCTCATACTTGTGAATTTTTCTATTTCTCTTAGCAAATCCATCAGTTTTGACTTCATGCATTTTGAAGTTAGGTTACTTGATTAATTGCCCATGTTGTCATTATGAAATGACACTTTTATCTGTGGTAATATTCTTTGCCCTGAAATCTATTTTGTCCTATATCCATATAGTCTCTCCAGCTTCCTTCTGATTAACATGTAATATCCTATTCTATTCCTTTCTTTTTAATCTACTGGGATTTTTATTTTTAGTGTGGATACCTTGTAGGGAACATATAGTTGGATCATGCTGTTTTGTACAATCTGGCAACTTCTGCCTTTTGATTGGGATGCTTAGATCACTTACCTTAATGTGATTGTTAATATGGTCATATTTAAATCTGCTGTCTTGCTATCTACTTTTACGTTACCTCTTATGTTCTTTGTGCCCATTTGATTCTTTGGTTATCTTCTTTTTGGATTAATGAGGTTTTTTATCCCACATTCTCCTTGTTAGCTAATTAGATATAAATTTTTGTTGCTACTTTAGTGATTGCTTTAGGATTTACAGAATACATCTTTACCTTGTCACTATCAACCATGAGGTAATACTATGACAGTTCATGTATAAGAAACTTGCAATAGTATCCTTCCATGTTGCCTCACCTCACCTTTGTGCCATTGTTTTCATACATTTTGCTTGCACATATGTTATAACCCACATAATATATTGATATTCTTTTTGTTTGAAGCTGTCAGTTATCTTTTCAAGAGATTTTTAAAATAAGGAAAAGAAACTGTATTTATCCACATCTTTTCTTTTTTTCAATCTCTTCATTTCTTTATATAGATCCAAGTTTCCACTTGGTATTTTCTCTCTGCCTTGGAAGACTTCCTTTAGCATTTCTTGTACTGATAGTCTCCTGGTGATGAATTATTTCAACTACTGTGTGTCTGAAAAGCCTTTACTTTTCCCAATATTTGAATTTTTTGGTGGGAATAGAAGTTTAGGTTGACAAACTTTTTCTTTCAGTCCCTTAAAGATATTTCACTATTTTAGGGTTTATGTGGTTTCTGATGGAAATAAGTATCATATTTATATCAGTTCCTCTGTATCTAATGGTCTTTTTTTCTGGTTCTTGCAAGGTTTTTGTTTTCTTTAGCAGTGGTTTGGTTTTCTGGTTTTGTTTTTTGAGCAATTGGATTTTGATATACCTTAATGTAGTTTTCTTTGTTTCTTGTCCTTGGAGTTTATTGTGTGTCTTAGATTTGTGGGTTTATAGACTTATCAAATTGGGGAAATTTTGGTCATTATTTTCCTAATGATTTTTCCTTGATCTTCTTTCCCTCCTCCCCTGGGAAATACACATATTTTAGGTGACTTGCAGTTGCCCCATAGCTCACTAATGTTCTGTTCATTTATTTTTAGACTTTTCCTCTGTGTGTTTCTTTTTGAATTATTTTTATTGTTATGTCCTCAGGTTCATTAATCTTTTTTACTGGCATGACTAATACATTCTTAATACCACCTTGTATATTTTATATCACGTACATATATTTTCATCTCTACTAATTCAACACGGATCTTTATTTATATCTTCCATTTCTCTTCTTAACATCTTCATGTTTTCTTCTACATATATCGAATATACTTAGAACAGTTATTTTAATGTCTTTGTCTGCTAATTCTATCACTTGTGTCATATCTGCATCTATTCTATTAACTGTATTTTCCTTGTTATAAGTCATATTGTGAATTTTATGTTTCTGGTACTCCCTTTTAATATTTCTTTTAAAAAGATTTAGCTTTGTCTAGGATGCAGTTAAATTACTTATAAAGAGTTTGATCCTTTTGTGAACTGTTTTTAACCATTGTAAGATAAAAATCTGTAAAAAGCAAATAAAAATAAAATAGAACGTTCCTTGTTGCCAAAAAGAAAAGAGATCTTTTCTCCTTCCCTTTTCTTAGAGTATTTCCTTAAGAAACCTAGGACATGAGAATTCTTCCTCTGTCCCTTTGATATGTATGTAAATCTTTAAGGGTTAAATAAGCCTCTTGCCAGGAATGCTTTTCTTAAGGGACTGGGAACTGTCTCTTTGAAACATAAACTTCAAGGAAGCAAATACCCCTACATTTCTTTGTCATTGTGGGGGTTTAGTTTAGGTGTCTTGCTCTAAGCTATAAGAACCTGTTTGTTCTAGATATATGATAAATTTTTATCTTTTCTTCAGAAAAAGGCAAATTAAAATAGTGCAGATGGCTACTGCAATTACCAGATGAACTTAGGATGAACTATGAAAGAATGTATAGCAAACAGTTCTTTTAAGTCCCCTTACGTAAGGACAATTTATTACTTATTTTAAGAATATGTAGTGAACATATTAATATGCAGGAATGGGTTTGTCTTTGCAATTTCACTAGCAGATTATCCACGATGCATCACAATCTCATTTAACACTTTTTCAATAATAAAACTATTTTGTTCATTTTTTAAATTCATGGAGAGGATTTCCTGGTTTGGCATGAACTTTTATTTTTAATTTTCCTCCAACAGATCAGAACAGCAGTTCAAGGCTACTACTGTCCTCTGTCGAGGCAATACCCTTCTGAGTACTCTCTCCCAAGTCCTGAGTATTACAAGTTTTTCCACACTGGATATTAGGGAGATGAACCCTTCCCAGCCCTGTTTGAGCTCCAAAACTTTTCCTCCAGGTTCAGTTCTTGTGATTCATTCCCTGGCCTTGGGTAATTTCCTCACGTACAGGTGTCTGTAGCACTCAGAAGAAGACTCGAGGAGAACCCACTGCATAATTCCAGAGTGTTCTGAAACAGCGTGATAGCCATAGAAAAGGGGAGGTTCCAGCTTCCCTTCCCCATCCCAGGAAAGGTGAAGCTGAGCAGTGAGGAGACGCTAGAAAAAGACTGGGAGAAAGAAGGAAGGGAAATGTAGAGAAAACTTGGAGCAGCACATGGAACAGAGAGACGTGAAGAAGCAGCCAACTTGCTTTTTGACTTTGGATTTGTTTGTGGGACATGAGGGACATGGAAGGAAACATTTAGAAGAGACAGAGACGTGGGTGAGACAACTGTAGGGAGGCTGACAAGGTATCCTTTATCTTGACTTGTATTTTGATTTTGTTCTTTTCCTTCCAGATTTGCCTGGCCCTTTCTGCCCCTTTGCTATGGGTCCCCACCAGAAGGTGCCTTAGACTTGTGGCAGGCTTTTTGACCTCAGTGGCCCTGCTTTGGGCCAACCCTGTTTGCCTGGGCACTTACCCAGGAGAGGATGAGTAGCTTTGGGTGTTTCTTGGGAAAACCATTTTAACTATATTCTTTCTCTTCTTTCTACTGTACACTAATTGTATTACTATTGAAGGTCCATTTGTTTGGAGGTTTGTTACTCCGTAAGAGTATGTTTGTATGCAGTGCATGGTAGAATCAAATTAGAGCATGCAGGTTTGGGATTTCTGGGGTGCTCCTCATTCTGCCCACTAACATCTCTCTGTCTGTCTCTCTGTCTCCCTCTCTGTCTCTGTCTCTGTGTCTCTCTGTCTCTGTGTCTCTCTGTCTCTCACTCTCTCTCTCTTTCTCCCCTGCACCTCCTTTTCTCCTTTTCCACACCCTGCCCTGTAAATCTTACTACCTTATCCTTGCAGTATTTTCAGCTGTGTCCTTGACTCAGAGAAACTACCAGGCTTTCTTTTGATTGCCACTACCTGTACTACGACCTGAAACTCTCCAGGCAGTAGGGTGAGGTTCATTTTTGCCCTTTTTATCAACGATCAATTTCCTTTTCTTCCTGATGTCCAACATCCAAAAACTAGTTTTTATATGTTATCCATTTGTTTCAGCAAGAAGGCAAACCCAGCTTCATAAGAAGAAAAAGTGCCTTTGTTTTGTTTTTCACCTAATTTCTTCTTTCTCCTCCTTTCTTGTCTCTCTTGGATGAATCATATTTTAAGATCCCTGTTTCTTTAATGATTTCAGAGTTATTCATCATATGTCCTTTCTTTTAGAGGTGACTATTTTGCTGCATGTTGTCCTGAACAAATGGTGAGCTTCCTTGCCATATTTCCGGCCCTGTGGGTGAAATTCACTAGTCCCATTTGTGTGAAAGGTTGACTCATGGTTTAATGGATGGAAATCAGTTCCTGCTTCATGGCTTCGTCCTCTGCCTCAGTATTAAAACAATTTCCTAAAATGAAGCAGTTCTCAAAATTTTTCATCTCAGGACCAATTTACACTTAAAACTCACTGGGTTTTGTTCCAGTAAGATGGAACAAACTCCAAACTGTCTCTCCCACTAAATATGAATGTAAAACCTGGACAGAATGTATGGAACAGCTATCTGAGTACTCTGCAAGTAAACAGAGTGTGGGTTGGGTAAAAAGACCCCATCTTATACTACCACTGAATTATCAGTGAGTTTATCCCTTCATTTCTCCAGGTATAACCTGGCATGATTCGTGGATGCTCAAAACCCAAAAGAGTATGTAACAGGGTGATCCCCAGGAAAAGGGAAGGTTCCAGGTTCCCTGCCCCATCCAAGGAAGGGTGGAGCTGAGCAGGCAGGAGAAGAAGCTGAAGAGGAGACTGGCACAGGAAGCAAGCAGGATGGAAAACCAAGAGAGCTTCTGCACATGGAACAGAGAGACATGAGGAGAAGCTACATTTGGGCCTCCCTGGTGGCACAATGGGTTAAGCAATGCACTGTGAAGCAGACCACAGTCACTGCAGTATGAGTTCGATCTCAGCCACTGGCCAGGGAGGGGACCCACATGGCGAGGGTGATGCTTTGCCCACTGCTCCCCTCAGCAGTGTGTTTCAGTCGATCTGCCTGTTCTGCTCCCCGCTCTGTCTCTGGTGAATCCTCTTACCCCCTGCATCTCTGGCCTGTACCCCAGCTCTTGTATGCATAAATAAATAAATCTTTTTTTTTAAAAAAAGAAGAAGCTGCATTTACTTCTACATCTTGGACTGATTGAAACGAATGTGGGTGAGAGACCAATGAGGAGGTTAACAATGGCAGCTTTTATCTTGCTTTTGATTTTGCTCTTTTCCTCCCAGACTTGTCTGGCCATTTTTGTCCCTTTTCTATGTGTCTCCACCAGGAGGTGCCTTAGACTTGTGGCAGCTTTTGGCCGTCAGCAGGTCTGCTTTGTGCCAACCCTGTTTCTTTGGGCATTTACCCACAAGGGGACAGGTAACCTCAGGTGCTTGATTTAAAATTGTATTCATTCCCTTTTCTGTATTGCACACCAACTGTATTAGAATTCCTTTCCATTAAAGGGCTGACGTGCTAAAGTATGTTTTGTCTTGATGCAGCGGATGGCAGAACTTTTGTTTTTTTAAAGATTTATTCATTCATGCATACAAGAACTGGGATACAGACCAGAGTCGCAGGAGGTGAGAGGATTCACCAGAGACAGAGCGGGGAGCAGAACAGGCAGATTGACTGAAGTACACTGCTGAGGGGACCAGAGGGCGAGGAAGGAGATGTCTGCTGCGCCATGTGGGTCCCCTCCCTGGCCAGGGATCGAACCTGCTGCTGTGCCTAGGATGCTTCACAGTGAGGTGCTCAACCCGCTGCACCACCAGGGAGGCCCAGCAGATGGCAGAACTTATTTAGAGCAGGCGTTTGGGGGTTCTGGGGTGTCCCTCACCCTACCCTGTAACAAGTATACTGAAATTACAAAATGCTGGAAGAATTAATTTGTGAAAGCCTAAGAAATGGAGGGGACTGAGAGACTCAACATATTAAAGATGTGAATTCTCCCCAAATTGATCCATATACTTAATGCAATTGAAGTCAAAATCTAAGCAGTATTTTTTTTGTCAGTGTTGACAACCTGATACGAAAATTTATATGAAAAGACAAACTAATGTGAATAACTAAGACAATTTTGTAAAGAATAAAGTCAAAATTAATTGGGCTATTTATTATGCTACCCAATTTTAAGACTTACTATAAAGACACAGAAGTCAAAATATTGTGGCATTAGTGAAAGAACACACACATAGAGTTCATAAATAGAACCACACTAATAAGACAAACTGATTTTTTGACAAAAGTGTAAAAGCAATTCAATGGAGAAAAGGCAGTCTTCAACAAATAACACTGGAACTACTTACTGGACCTCCACGTGTGGAAAAAATGTACCTCACGCTTTATACCAAAACTAACTCAAAATAAATAGATCTAAGTGTAAAACATGAAACTTTTAACAGAAAACATAAGAGAAGTAGCTTCCTGACCTAGGGTTAAGTAGAGATATTTCTGACATAATATCCAAAGCTAAATCCCTAAAAGAAAAAAAATGACCAAACGGACTCTGTCAAAATCAAAACTTTTTGTTCTTTGAAATACACTGACAAGAGACTTAGAGAAGAAAATACAATTTCCAAATCTGCTAAAGGACTTATCTGCTACAGCATATCTAAAATACTCTCAACTCAGCAATAAGAAAATGAAAACTCCATTAAAAATGGCCAAGATATTTGAATAATAATATCAACAAAGAGTTGTATGGATGAAAAGGAAAGCACATGAAAAGATTTTCAGTATCATTAGGAAATATATATAGTAAAAATGTGATGAGATACTACTACACACCTATTAGAACGGCCAAAATAAAAAATACTGACAAGACCAATAACTACCAAGGATACAGGATAACTAAAGCTCCTTTACATTTCTATAGTCACTTTCAAAAGCAGCTTTGAATTTCTTATAAAATTAAACATATGCTTACCATATGATTCAGCAATCCCATTCCTGGGTACTTACCTTAGAGAAATGGTCACAAAAAAACCTGTACACAAATGAATTTTCATAGTAACTTTATTTGGAAAGGAAAGGAAAGAAGCAAGTCTCTAAAGGTTGCATATTGTAAGATTTAATTTATGTGACATTCTCAAAAAGATGTAAGAGAGGGAGAAAGGATCAGTGGCTGTCAGGGCTCAGAGATGGGGAGAAGGTATGACAGGATATATAGCAGAAGGGAGTTTTGAGGGGTATAGAACTGATTTTTAGCCTGTGGTGGTGAACATGAACCTATACAAGTATTAAAGATCATCTAACTGTATGCCAACAATCAATTTTATTGCATGTTCATTTTTAAATTAAAAAAATGGAACATCCTAAAGAATTTTGTTTATGTGTGTTCTAGCTATTGATATTTGCCATAATAGAAGTTAAATGTGATTTAAATATTAACTTGTTAGTTCATTAAAAACAGCAATACTGAAAACAATATTGCTTGTTACATAAATTACTTGTAATAAAAAATTTCTACATATTCCCAAAAATGTGATCTCATTGTTTACATTTTGCAAATCTTTTTAATGCCTGGCTTAATAGAAGACAGCTGGATTCTCATATCTGCTTCTGCACTCAATATGTTGCAATAACATGGGTCTTACAGCTTCAGAAAAACTGCTGTACACTCCATAGAGTGATAGATGAGAGTGATAAATCCAAATAAAAATCTCAGTATTATTTTGAAAATAGTTTTGACTTTGTGGACCCTCAAAAGGATCTTGGGGATTCCCTGGATTCCCCAGACCTCCCTTTCATTATCACTGCTAGTCTATGCCAAAACCTGATATCCTCTTAGGTCATTTTCAGCTCAGGGTCACTGATCTAACTTTGCCTTTTCTCTTTGTCCCTGGTATTTGGGGATTTCCCTTTCTTGATTCTAACCACGGCTATCTATATATACACACAGTTTCCATTACATTTATCCAGCACTTATGTATCTGGGGTGGGATGAAGGATTTCTTACACCAGCCTCATCTAGCTTATCAGCTTTAGTTCTATGACCATGGTGCTATTGATCACGTCCATTTTGTTTGCTGTGATTTCCTGGAGCCTTTCGCAATGTCCCTATCTTTTTGGTTGTGGAGTTTGTTTCCTTGTTTGCTTCTGGTATTACTTTGTAATTTATTTTGTTTTGACATGTATAAACTGGCTTCTTAATCTACTGCCTAAGCCTCCTTTGAACTCTTGTATTTATTGAGTGTGCTTTTAAAGAGAAGTCACGACACCTCTGATATTTTCAATGTTTCTTTCTGCAAACCATATTAGGCATGTTCTCCATTTGCATTTTGCTTACGTTCCTTTCTTTTTTCCTCCTTTTCCCTGTTTCTATGCATAGGTCTTGAATTAGTTTCTTTTGGATTACCACTCATATTTTGATAGCTGACTACCTGTTGAAACTACTGCAAAGCAGCCTGCATTCTTGACAAAAATCACATCAAATACCTTGTCTCAACTTGTATGAATTTGTTTATCTTTGTCATCCCCAAGGGCACGTTTGTGGGAATAGCTTTCTGGACTGGGTGACAGGTAATCAAGGGGTGTTTCTCTTTCAAAAATGTAAAAGTAATTAAAACAATGAAAAGTCTGCTTTTTGTTATCACAAGCATCAGAAATTCTGAAAACAAAATCAATGATAAGATATTCTTCCCCCGCAGGGAAACATTCCCACTGCCCTTCTCCCCTGTCCCCTCACTGTCTATGCCTCTGACTCATTGTATGGAAAAAATGAGTAAATCAGGTTATATGTCGCCTTCTACCCAGCAGACAGGGCCTACCTTGGAATGCTGTTTTCCACCTTTCTGACATGTAGCAAACAACAGATGGGCTTTGCATTTGCAACTGTGTATCAGTTGCAAAAAGGCTGGACAGTGGAGTTGCTGTTCTGCATCTCAGTGTTGCAATCTTTCTTGCTCTGTCCCCTGCCTGTGTGCATGATCCCTTGTCTCAGCATTAAAGGCCTGCAAAAGCTCCAAATTCTCTTATCATCTGTCAGAACTGACAACCTACCCAGCCTGGGGTGATTGCACAACACTCATCAAATCAATGTGATTCAAGCCATTTATACACCATATCTACATGAAAGAGCCCCGTTTTTGCTGGGTTGCTTTTGTGGAGGGAGAGGAGGGTCAGCAAGAGACTCAGATATGCCATACACAGATCTTCAATCCAGTCTTCTGTTTTCAGTTCCACTTCTCATTCTTACCAAGTCCCAAATCCTGGGTAGGACTCCATTGGCAACATGGCCTTTCACTCTCCATGCCAGCCTCCTTGTACAAGTTCTCTGGTATTAGGCTTCTTTTCTTCCTCTGACTACAGGCTCCATGAAGGCAGGGGTTTTCATTTGTTCCGTTCACTACTGTATCCTGTAACCAATACAAGTGCTTAGAACGTAGTAATGATGCATTCTCTCTCTCCCGGTCACCATCAGCCATGATCATACTTTCCTCTTTATTACTCTGTAGCACATCTCAGCATTATGAAAGAGTTACAAGTCCCAAACATGGCATAAATTCATCAAATGGCCACCAGACCTCATGAGGACTATAGATTCCAAGATTTACTCAGTAGAAAACTGTGTGAGCGGATGACTGAGAACTAACTGCCAATCTCTGATATCCTGGACCTATCTAAGATACCGGGATCTCGTGCCACCATCCTGGTAGAAGATGGGGATAGTCTGAAATAGTCTTACTGGTGAAATGGGGGTTAGAGGACAGAAATTAGATTGAATTACTGAAAATAAAGTTATGTTTACTTAATGTGAGTTATGGATGGAAATTAATGCTAGTAACACATACATAAGTTGTATCATTGAAACCATATCTTTGAAATGCCTAATACATTCATTTGTGATAGTGGTAGCTCATGCTTACTCTTCTTCCCTTTGCTTTTTTTTTAAATTAATGTCAATCTCAGGAAATCCAGAACACTTTTTAAAAAAAAAATTATTTATTTATGCATACAAGAGCTGGGACACAGGCCAGAGTTGCAGGAGGTGAGCAGAGTCACCAGAGACAGAGAGGGGAGTAGAATAGGCAGATTGACTGAAGTACACTGCTGAGGAGACCAGAGGGCGAGGCAGGAGAGGTCTGCTATGCCATGTGGGTCCCCTCCCTGGCCGGGGATCAAACTCGAGCTACTGTGCCGCAAATGCTTCATAGTGCAGTGCTCAACCCGCTGCGCCACCAGGGAGGGCCACTGCCCTTTGCTTTTTTTCACCTAATATGTCTTGGCAATTATTGCATATGAGTACTAGAGAATTTGTTTTATAATAGCTACATTTTAGTCCATTGTATAGAGGTATTATCATTTATTTAACCTGTCTTCTATTGATAGACATTAGGTTGTCTCTAATGCTGTAATAAAGAAACTCATACATCATTTTGCATGTGGGCAAGTATATCTATAGGATGAATTCCTACAAATGGAATTGCTTAGGATAAGTAGGTACATTTGTAATTTTGATAGACACTGACTAATTGCTCTATACAGAGGTTATACCAGTTTTATAGCTACCAACAATATATGAAGAGCATCTGTCTCTCCACATCCTTAACTATTATGGTGAGTTTGCAGAGATTTTTACCCTCACCAATCTGATATATAGAAAATGGGGCTTCCACTTAGTCTTAATTTGTGTTTCCTTTATGACTGAGGTTGAGTATTGTTTATGTGTAAGAACCATTTTTTTTTAAATCTTTTTCTGTGAACTGGTAATATTCTTGGCCCACATTCAGGCCTTTTTTTTTTTTTTCATATGGATCTGTAGGAGTTCTTTATACTTGTAGAAAAATAGGCCCTGGTGTGGTATGAGTTATAACTATTTTTCAGTTTATCAGTATTTTTGGCATAGCTTATGGTAGGTTAGAGCAATAAATCACACTTTTACCATAAAATATTTCAAACATGGAAAAGCACACAGAATGTTATAACAAATACCCATGTACCTTATATTTTGTTATTTGGATATGTTTACAGAATCTAGTTTTCTTTTTAAAGAAACAAAATGTTAAAGATACAGAGTAAGAACCTGCCACATCCATGCTGCTCTCTTCTTCCCCCAAGGTAACCACTATTCTGATATTAGTCTGGATTCTGCCTATCCATGTTTCTATACTTTCACTCTACATCTGTGTCCTAAAAAATAGTGCTTAGTGTTTGGTACATTTTTTAAAAATCTACATTAATAATATCAAATTGTATGTATCACTTCCAAACTTTTTTTTTTAACTGGTATTATGTTTAGAGGGTTTATCAGTGTCAACCCATGTGGCTTCAGATAGATCAAGTTAACTGATCTGGTTTTCACTGTTTTAAGTATTCCATTACATTAACATTTATTTATCCATTCCCTAGCTAACAGAAATTTTACTATAAAAAGCAGTACTCCAGAAGGAACTCGGTAGGCTGGGCCCGCCCCCAAGGCCTTGGGCAACAGGCCACACTGCTGTTCATTTGAAGGAAAAGGAAAAAAAAAGCAATACTCTGTGCAGGAGTCCTCTAGGGTTTATGCCTAGAGGCAGACTGCTCTCTAGAATGGTTCCAATAGGTACTCTAACTACCAATCTATGAAAAATCCCACTTATTCTCTCATCCTTGCCAATGCTGACTTGTTGTTTTCAGATATTTTAAAATTTCTGATCTGAGAAGTGTGAAAATGACATCTAAATACCGAAATGTCAAAGGCAGATGATAATCTGCATTTCTTAATTGTTAATAGAATTGCATGGGTTTCTTCTCCTGTGAATTGCCCATTCCTCTCTGTTGCTCATTTTTATCTGTTGATTTCTGTGTCCTCCTTACTGATTTATTAGAGTAATTTCAGTATCCTACATAATAGAAGTTACACAGAGGTACACAGAACACACATGAGTGACACTGATGTTCAGTCAAAGCCAAGGCCAAAGCTGAATGCCATTATAGAACAAACTCCTAGAATACAAGAATAATTCTGACATTTTGTTAGTAAGGGTCTTTACACTTAAAGCTTTATTAATAGCATTTTAACAATTTGACATAATGCAGGAATACAATTTTCTCAGAGGTCAGCAAGTACACTCCTCTGGTGCTCCCCAAAGTGTAGATTTTCAGTACTAAGTACTTTGTATTGAGGTCAGTGGAAGAAAAAGATATTTGGGGGCTGCTTACTTTTCTCTAAACCATTTTTTTCTTTGTACTCCAATCTAAATTAAATCTGAACTAATGGTGATTTGTAGTGAATGTTGTACATGATTCTGGAACTCCTCCACCACATGAAATCTTGAGATGAAGAAAATGATATTTTGCTTTTAATCTATTTTCACGCAGTATGAGGAATTCTCAGATGAAACTTTTTCAAATGATTTATCATTTAAATGAAGTGATTAAAATTAAATATAATTCTTAAATTTTATTTTGCTTAACGTTATGAACACTCTGTATGCAAGCAACTTTTACAAAGAATGAAATGACTATAAAATCAAGTATTTGGTGCTCTGCCTTGGATTATGAGCATTTTATTATTTAATTTTTCCATGCTGGTAGCCAATTGTCCCAGCAGATTTATTGAATGGTCTATCTTCAATGCTACATCTGTCGAATACCATTGTTTTTCTGAATTCTCTATTTAAATTAACAATTTGCTTTTTTAAAGATGGTAAACAGTTTTAATATATGTGTCTGGTAATTCTATTATCTAAAGTCTGTGTGGGTCTGTTTCTATTGTTTCTTATCCCTGCTGGGTCTAACTCAAGTTGCCTTGTTTCCTTGTGTGCCTGATTATTTCGGTCTGCTTTGTGGTCACTGCCCTTGAAAATTTGTGGGTGCTTCCTGAGGCCTGGGATGGGGTCTATTCTCTCCCAGGGGTTTTGTGTTTGCTTCTGTTGAGCACCTGGGAGAACTATCTTTCTGGGAAATACCTGAAAGCAAGTTCATAGCTTGAAATTTTGGGCTGATTCAGTTCATGGGAGAGAGGTATAAATCTGTTTGAGGACTGGACTGTCCTGATTTTCTCAGGGATGGGTTTTGTTTTGTTGTTTTGTTTTGTTTTTAACCCTCTGCTCCTTTTTTTTTTACCCTTCCTTTTAACAAGAAAACTCTGCTTGTGCCAAATCAGCCTTCAGTATGGTTCTCTGGGATTGCTGGAACAGAGGCAGGTTTTGTTCTGCTTGGCCTTTCTTTATGCTGCTGCTAAGCCTCCTTGTAGAGTGGAAAGGGGCCACCATTAAACGCCTCTCTTGGGCTGGCCCTGAGCCTGGCTTCTATTTCTCTACCCAGGGTAGCCATTACATCAAAGCTCAGGAGGTAAATGCCCTCAGGAAAAATGGTTTTGGTTAAAAGAAAAAAGGAAAAAAATTGGTTTCGGTGTTCCATATTCTCTTTACCTGTCTGGTTACAAACTTTCATTCAAAAATTGGCCTGGGAGTTTCCTCCAGTCCTCTCAGTTCTTCAGTGGTTTTAAAGTGGTTTTGAGAGACTGTAATCAGCATATTTCATTACTTCAATAGGGAAATTGAATCAAATAGCCAACACTGCCATTCCCAGAAACTAGAAGTCCATACTCTTAAATGTTGAAACATTCATACTTAACAAGGTCTAAATTCAGACACTGTCTCTACTGTCTCCTCCAAACAAATATGAAAACCTGAGAATGCTTTAAATATATATATATTGAGGTGTGCCTGTATGTTTTGATAAACCAGGGGCCCTGTAGCCCGATAGTAATTGCTGAAGATGTGCTCAGAAAGAAACAGTAAAAACAAGACACTTGCAAAGAAATGATGAGAAGAGCTCATTTTTTTTTAGAGTGAAACAGGATATTTTGAGGGAAAAAAACATGAGAAAGTTTAGTAATAATAGATCCTCACTACTAAATTGCTCACAAAATAATCCCTCACTGAAATAACTACTGAGAGATACACTTCAAGAAAAAGTAAATTGACACCAGAGAGAAGGGGTGAATAGTAAAGAGGCAACTGAACAAAAATTGGTCAATGTGGGGAAATCTCAATAAGCATTCAGTGTTTAAATAATAATGCTGAATAACAACTGTTTTTTAGTAGCTCCATATTATTAAGCATTATTATTTATACAGAGTACTTATTAAGATTTCCCCACATTATACACAGCCTGCCTACCTTAATGAAATGCTACACAGAGGCACAAAGTGAGCATATGCAGTTGCAAAGATGGCACCAAGAGACTTATTCATGCAGGGTCTACACAAACCTTCAATTTGTCAAAAATGCACCACCTGCAAGTACAATACACAAGGTCGGCCTGTATTTGCTTTCAGTGAGGTTCTGAAGGTTTCAGTGGTTCTGCGCCAAAATTTTATTCTTATTTCCACATATGGTTCCACAACACAGAGTAGGATAAATTTAGACCCCACATTCATATGTGACACAGGCCTCAGTTTTGTTGTTTTTTTTCTGGTAGCTCTAGAGACAGCATAAAACTTGTCATGACTTGTTATCCAAGCCCTTTTAAGGGGCAGAGAAGCGACTATATGCTTCATCCAGAGGTTTCAGTTCCAGCTCTCTGCCTCTGGAACTATCTCTCTACCTGTGTGGCCTTAGCGTCCCAGCTCTAAGCCTCCAGCCCCCATACCCTGATATCTGAAAGCAATGCTACAATGGTTATGCAGTGTCCATTTACAATTACTAACTTGTCTTTAATTTTCTTTGTTTCTCCTCAGACTTTACTTTTTGCTTTTGTAAGCGCAACTATAAATTTAAAAATTTGTTATAATTTACCTAGCATCTGTATGTTTGCAGTTGGGGGTGTGTGCTATTCATGCCGTATTCATGTGCTGTATTGCCAGAAAAATGTTCTACATACGGTTTTTCACCTTGTTTATAATTATTTTCCCTTATGACTTCCATCTTCATAAACACCCACTTCTGTCCCCCCTCAGGACCATCTACATTAAGGGCATATATGACGCTAGGTCTCTGTAGCATATTGTTTTCCAGATATACCTCCCATATAGTTTAAAAACACACTTCTCCTGGGATCAAAAATTCCTTCACACACTAATATTCAACTTTGAAAATTTTTAGTAGCTGCACCCTTCCTTGAAATATTATTTGAGGGCCTCCCTGGTGGCGCAGTGGGTTAAGCAACGCACTGTGAAGCAAACCACAGCCACTGCAGCATGAGTTCGATCCCTGCCTCCAGCCAGGGAGGGGACCCATGTGGCGTGGCAAACATCTCCTGCCTGACCCGCTGCTCCCCTCAGCAGTGTGTTTCAGTCAGTCTGCCTGTTCTGCTCCCTACTCTGTCTCTGGTGAATCCTCTCACCTTCCGTGACTCTGGCCTGTACCCCAGCTCTTGTATGCATAAACAAATAAATCTTTAAAAAAAAAAGAAATATTATTTGAAACTCCAAAATATAAAACTAAGGAACTACTCTGGAGGAAGTGGGGTTGAGACTTCCTGAGCTTCACCAATGGACCCTACCCCATGCTCCCAAGGCACTCTCCAAGATGCCCCCTGTGGCATCTTTATGACCCAGATTCCAAACACCATGGTGTGAATAAAAATTGAATCCATCCATGTCTATCAAGTGTGGCCCAGAACTAGAAGAATGAGCATCACCTGGGATGTGCTAGAAATGCAAATTCCCAAGCCCCACTTCAGATCTTCCAAAATCAGAAATTCTGGAGGTGGGACCCACAAATCTCTGTGTTAACAAGCTCTGAGGTGATTCCAATGCATATTAAAGCTTGTGAAGTTACTACAACAGAGCAACCCATTAAGAAGCTATTGAAACAAGGGTGGGGTCCAAGATTATTAGACAGAACAGGGCCCAACATTAACATTTTTGGGTCCTTAGATTAGCCCAAGCTTCTCTGGAAGATTGTTTTCCACACACCACTTTCTGGTATTATAAGCACTCTGAAGGAGCAAGTATGCAATGACATGGGTCTGAGTTGGTTCGATACATTAGAAATCACTGGGAAGACTAGGGATTCTTGCTCTTAATTCATTAGATAAAGATGCTACGCAGACTTTCTTGACAAAAATTTCAGGTCTGAAGCTCATCAAATAATGTTGAGCAAAAGAAGCCAGACACAAAGCGTATGTACCGAACAACTTCACTGATAGCAGGCATCAAAAGGGTACAACTGGCCTATGTGAAAGCAGTCGGGATGGGGACCACCTTGGGGGCTATTGAATGGAAGGAAGCAAGAGGGAGAGTGATTATTAGGTAATGTTCTGGTTTTTGGTCCCAATACTGTTCACAGGGATGTGTTCATTTTCTAGAAATTCTCTAAACTGTACTCCAATAGATAATGTGCATTTCCCTGTACATGATATATTTCAACACTGAAGAGGACCTGGGCCTTCACCGCTGGGTGTAAACTACACATTTGGTACAGATATGGGCTCCTGGCACCAGGCCGCATTATGGCAATATTAGTTGTACGGGGCAGTTGATTGGAAAAGACCTCTTGGCATCCCTCATCAGGATTCCCCGTGGATGGGAAAGAAGTGAGCTGTTGCCTGTGGCCTGCAGGTCAGAAAAAGTATAAGGCTACTCTGGGAATTGGGAAGGGTAGGGTTCTGGATTTGTAACCAGGTTGGGCCAAGAAACTATGTGTAATAGGTGAAAGGGAAGTGCCCCAGTGTTTCTGCCCTCATTCTGAGCTCTATGGATGTTTCAAGTCTGGGGTCGTGAGAATCCATCTTTTGCCTGTGCCCTTCTGAGCCCAGAGCATAAATCTGCATATGAACTGACTTCCCCTGGCCTTATCAGCTTGTGGAAATAGTCAGTCTTGGTTTCAAGAGGTTTAAAGTATTAAACTTCACCACCGCCTGCCCACATCTGCTCACACAGGAATTCCTGCCCTCATGGAAAATAGTCCAATTGGGTCTAAAAGTCCCCAGTAGGTCACAAGTCAACCTGTTTTTAAACATCGCCCATGTTCTTCCTCCCCTTTTCTGGATCCCACCTTTTGCAGATGTTTAAGCATCTTAAAGTTGCTTAAGAAGTACTTAGCCCTCCCCCGCGCCTCCCCTCTTCACTGCTGTGTGCCCACCTTGGGAAAATCGGTGAAGATCCAAGCGTGCTACCTTCTGATCCTCCTAAAGGCCCAGCCATGGATGTGCCCACCCCTGTGCCAGACATGCTCACACACGCCTCCATCTCCATTTGAACACAAGGCAACACATACCTGGGCTCCCCTGGGTTCCATGATGCTGTGACCTGAAAATAGGATCTGGCCGCAGTTATATTTCATCGCTCAATTCGGTGACAGGGGCTTAGGGCTGGGCTTGAATGGCCCCCCTGTTGCTGAGGGACAGCAGTGTTTCGCCGAGATGCGCACTTCGATCAGGAAGAGCCAGGCACAGCTGCTCCCTCTGGTGGTCTGTGCCTTCCACCAGTGGAAGCCGGGAGGTCAGCTTTATCTCAGAACTATTCCTGAGTGCAGGGCATTTAAGGCAGTTTCTGCATCCAACAAACCCAAAATGAGAACTGCCCTATTAAAAATGCCAGTGCCATACAAGACAATGAGGTTGTGGAAACCCTCCAGATAAAATGAGCTAAAGAGAAATGACAACTCAAGCTATATCTCACCCTGGACCAATCCTGTGATTGGAGGGGTAACTCCTCTGAAGGGCATTATTGGGTCAACAACCGAAATTGAAAATAGTAGCATCACCCCAATGTTAAATTGACTGAAGCTGTTAACTGGCTGTGGTGAAGGGGACGTGCCTATCCTTAAGTAACATGCTGAACGACGTCGTTGGGCACGAAAGGCCATGATGTATGTAATTTTACCTCATCTGGCTTGAGCACATGTGTGTGCACACCCACCCAGCCACCCACTCATCCACTCACCCACCCGCCCGCCCACCCACCCCACACACTTAGGAAAGTGCATACATACAAATAATAAGGCAAAGGGGGCAACATGTTAATAGGTGAATCTGGTAAAAAGCATATGGACTTTATATTTTTATTTTTGCAACTTTCCTACCAGCTTGAAATTATTTACAAAGAAAATTGTTTTAAAAAATGTGAAAGATGGTTTCTGTGCAGTCAGAATCTGGAGTCACACGCCTCATTGAGCTCTTCTCGTGGCAGATGAGGACTGAGGATGTGGCTCTCTTCCAGCAGGCCTACCAGACACATGCCCAAAAGTAGTCAGACACCCTGAGCGCAGTGGCCAAGTGCATCTGACCCATTCATCTCATGGTCTCTCCCATCCTATAAGATATCAAAAATAACATTTTATATTTCTCTAGAGGATTATGGGCCCTGGGTAGTGATGAAAATTTGGTTATGAAAGGAAAGTATGTTGGTTCATTCACTCATCCATCCAGGAATGTTATGAATATCAACTTACTATGTGCCAGGAACTGTGACAGGGGCGGAGGATGTGGCCCAGGGGACAAGGGGAAAGACACAACCTCTGTCCTAGAAAAGCCATCGGTGGGGGGATGCAGTATTTCCAAACAAGTTGGCTGTGAAGGAGACTTGGAAAGCCATGGGAGCCAGCCTTTTTCCAGAGCCAGTGGAGCCAAGACCCATGGGCCTGAAACACCCAGTTCCCCAGCCCCAGGATTTTCTAGGTAATAGGTCTTTTGTGCCTGATGCTAAGGGGAAAAGAAGGAAGCATCGACACTTACCCCATCCTGGGTGTATCCCATCTGTTTCAGCTTAGCCCTCTGCAGGCCGCTCTGCTCTGTGAGAATGAGGGAAGAGGCCAACATGCTATTCTCACTCTCCCTGGGCTGGGGGACCAGCGAGCTTTGGAAAACACTCTTTCAACTGACCTGTTTCTGCAGGCAAATGTAGCAGTTACACCCAGAATGCTTTTGGAAGGAAAAGACCACCGAACACCCTGATACAGAAGCCTGGCAAACTAAGGGACCTGAGAATTCCATCACTGAGGTGCTGAGTCATGAAAACAACATCACTGTCTTCCAAATGAGCAGAATAATGTCTGTGTGTGTGTGGGGAGGGGGGAAGTTGTATTTCTTCTTCCGATCCCAAGAGTGGCACCCACTAGGGTGCTCTGTACACAGGAAGAGTAGTGCAGTGCGTTGCCTTTGGGTTCCAAGCAGACAGCGCTGGGGAGGCAGTTTCGAGAGACAGACAGAGAAAGGAGAGAGAGAGAAGTATGGTGTGTCTGCATGTGACACAATACACATACTTTCATCCACGGGTCTCACGTGGGACTGACCTTATCTCTAATGCCTTTCTCTCCTGATCCAAAGAAGTTTCAGATCCAACAAACGTTTACTGAGCCCCTACAAATTTCCAAGCCTTTTACTTTATACTTTGACACATTTTATATCATTTAATCTTTAACAATAACCCTTTAAGGTAGGAATTATCTGCATTGTACAGATGAGAAACAATAGCAAAAAGAGGTTCATTGATTTGCTCAAGTATATCATACAGCTTTTTTTTTTTAAACACTCACACACTATATTCTTTTGTCCTCTCAACTTTTGGAGCAATTGCCCCCCTTATACAAGCCCCCTTCTCTCTTCTCCTTTCACTAGCCCACGTGGACTTTTAATACGGCATTTAATAGCACAAAAAATCACGAATACAAAGGAACTGGCAAAGGTGTTTGTCAATGAGATATCCTGCCTCCTCCACTTTTCTGCTTTCAGACCCACAGGAGTAATGGGCTACATTGTATAAACGTTTCTTCCCTTCCCCCCTGAACATATAACTGTTATGTGATTGGTCAGTTGAAGCTGAAACACCCATGGAGAAAGATGTTTACGGTTACAAGGGCACACACCCCCCCAACCACCCCCCTCCCACCCCACACTTTCCCACACAATCTTTTGGAGGAATATAGGATATGTACCAGTGTCAGGATTTCCCTGCTCCTGCCTTCCCTGCCCAGAGCATTCCTGCCATTTAATCTTCCTTTAAGTGACCACTTAGACTAGAGCCTCTTTTCCAGCCCCTTCTATTTCTCTTCCAATCAGGACCTTTTAGACACTGGGTACTGTTCAATTCTTACTGTCTGGCCCATGGGCCAAGCAAGTAGGTCCTTTAAATCTCGATGCCAGTTGTAGTATAGGTGTTGTTGTCTTCCATGACAGGTAGGTCTGTGCAGCTTTTCAGTAGGCCTGTGTATTCATTTCTTTCACTTTTTCTGACTCATGTTCCAGGACCTGTTTGTGATAAAACAGTAAATACCCTTCACTGTCCAGGACATCCTTAATACTGGCCTTGGTGATGACAGCATCATCACACTTGAACCACTGGTCCTTGTGGTGCCGGATGAAGCTGGTGTAGTGGCCACTCTCCAAAGTTCCTTGGTGATTAACCACGGCAAACAAGGAATACTTATTCTCGTCGTTTCCACTATTGGTTGGCAGCTGCAACTGTCCATTCATCCTGCTCTCTTTACTTGAGGCCATGAATGGTGTCATATCCAGCTCCAAAGGGAAGGATATGTATGTAGTGATCTTGCGCCTCTGTTTGGCCGAGTGTTCAAACCGTTTGAAATGAAAACAGGCAACAACAGGTAATTTCTTCATCGTGAGCTGTTTGGTAGACTCCTGGTAGCTTTGGCAACTACCACATTTGATTTTGGCACTGCTTCCCAGGTGCTCTGGCCTCGTAAACCTTCGCAAGCAGTCTGTGAGAGTGGGGATTCCCGGTATGTGGCTCTCCCCATTCACACTGCTCTCCCTCCCTGGACTCAGGGGCCAGAAGGAGGTGCAAGAGCCAGGTAAGTCCAAACTGATGTCCCAGCAGGGGTCTATGGTGGTGGAGACCCCGTGGCAGGCTTGACAGGTGACATCAGACTGCAGGCCACCTGTGAAGATTTGGTCTATGATGCAGTTACAGTGGTTGGGATTATTGGCCGCCTTCCCCGCATCATCACCTTTGCAGTGTCTGTGCAAGACATCCAACGCCGCGATGAGGAACTCATGGGCATCCTGCTGCCTGTACCCTGCTAAGTGACGAGCGTGTATCCACACCAGGTGCAGCAACTTATAGGGAACGTGAGGAGACGGGTTTCCAGAGTACAACTCCCGAAAGAGCGAAGACATCTCACAGACCAGACACAACTCGGGACTTGGCATTTCACATCGGTGCCTGTCCGACAGGAAGAAATCCCTCAGGATGGGCGTGTGGGTAAGGGCCTGGACAATACAGTTCATAAAGCACGTGTTGCCGAGATTGATTAGTCCTCTTAAACCGATGGTGAAGCTGGAGGTGATTCTTCTTCTCCTCGGGTTGTGTCCCAGCAGTTCTAACTCGGGTTTGGTTGTCTCCCAGGTTGGGTATTTCTCACCGAGGCCTGGCATCGAACACTGCTGGTGGGAAACCTCGGTGGAGGAGGAGGCTTGTAATTTCAAAGCTTCTCCTTGCTCTTCTTTGGCAATTTGCTCAATGTCTTTGTCATATACATAGTCCTTACACATAAAGCAGTATATACCTCCATAATAAAGGTCTACAGCTAAGTTGTGTTGTTTTGTCTCAGCGTGCTCGTGAATGTGTTTCTCTGTGAAACAGCCAAAGAAGACGCAGGAAAGGCAAGAGTGGAGTCTGTTCAAATGGGTGCCGCACACATGGCAGATGCACGACTTTGCCTTGCTTTTCCTGGTCTCTGGGGTTCCACACCACACGAAGCACTGGTAGATCACCCGCAGTTCCTGCCTCCAGTTCTCTCCCACCTTAAAGCTGTTCACGTGGGAACAGCCTGGTGGACCCACAGTGAAATCCACATCCAGGCATCCGAC
>JAGFMF010011518.1:256379-272943 GCA_019455555.1 Galemys pyrenaicus
ACAGAACCACTAGGGCTGAGGTCTCAGAGCAGCCCAACTCTGGGGTCAGTTCGGTGCTTTGGTTCTTTGAAGCACCCCAGCATCCTTCCAGTAAATCCCTGCCCTTTGTGGCCTGCATCCGGAGGAACTGCTACCAGCTCACACTGAAACCTGCTCCTGCTGCTGCTAAGAATGACCAAGATAGTGTTGTTGCTGGGGGAGGGGTGGAGAGCAGGGACTCTCATCCCACTTGGGTAGAGGAACAGACATCAAAGAGACTTAAAGATCTCTGTGTAGCTGGGATTGTCTTCCACTGAACACTAACCATGGCAACCTGACCGGCTTATTGATTAACTCCAGCAGAAGGCCACAGGTCTAGCATGTTCTGGAAGTGGGGCAGGGGGAGGGTGGGGGGTGTCACTGAACAAACATCATCTATTCAGCTCTGAGCTAGGTGTTGTACTAAGAGCTGTGGCCGCAGTGCTGAACCAAACTTGCCTCAGGGCCAAAACCAGGGCTGGGTTTCCCAAAAAGTGGACTGAGGAAGTGTCTGGGTCCCCAACAGAGGAGAGGCACAAGAAAATAAACAATCAAGAAAAAAACCACTTTGACATTTGATTTTTAGAAAGTAGTTCTCTTGGGAAAAGTCAAAATGTGCTTGTGCTTTCTTCCATTTCTCTCCTGACTGCATGCTGTTTTGGCTGTGAACCACATGCAGAGGTTGTCAGCCTAATCTTTGGGATGTTTCGTGCTTCTGTGGGTCTGGATACTGGTCTGCCAGTTGTCACCATCTCTGCCTGGCAAAGACCCAGTGGAAGGTTAGCAGAGGGGGCTGCCCTGGGGAGAGACCCCTGCTCATTACGCTTGAATACAGCTCTCACCACAAGGTGGCAAAAGAGTTTATGAATATTTGTTTTGTATGTTTATTTAAAACTATTGGTGCGTATCAAACAACTGTCTAAAAATATTTTGTAATATCATGATCATCCATTTTCAAATGGATGTCTAAAATATTGCATCAGAAATGTCAGGTAGAAATGTGATTTCGGACAAATATTAGCATTCACAACTGTCACGTCATGATTTTATGTGAAACCTAAATACCTTAGTGAGTTGAAATCCACCACCATCTGTTTTAAAAATTCATAGCCCAGCTCTTCTTGGATTGTTGCGAGTTGTATGTACATTTTCCCTTTTCTCCATGAGTTCTTAATTCTTTTCTCTTCCTCTAACAGAATTTTATCCTGGTGATACATATTTTTGCTCTTGAAATGATTTCATTGGTTTTCCTATCATATTTTCCTGAAGAAAATAAATATATTTCTATTTAAATGCATTTTGCTTGTTTTTAGTGCCTTAACTATTTAAAATTTTTACTTTGAGTTATGATAATTAGTATTAAAATACAATGGATCAGAATATTATTTATATACCACAAATGTTGATGGGCACTTATTAACATAAAAATGGAAATTTAAATGTAAATTAAATATAAAAATGGAAATTAATATAGATAAGCCCCCTTTTCAGGCTAGTGGGTATATCCATGGATAGATACTGCTTATTGCTAGAATAAGGTAGGATTTCAGTGTCAGTTCTCTTCCTACGTTTTGTTTGGTTAAAATTAGCACACAGGAGCCTTGTTTATATAAATACATAAATGGTAATGGATATCTTCTTTTAGTAATGTCACTCAAGTCTTCAATTCCTTTGTATAGGCATATAGTGAAAAATTACACAGTGATTTATCTTCAAAATTATTTTTCATGATTTATCAGCTGACAGCTCCATTGGGTTCTCCCTCAATTTTATTGGAAGCCATTTGAGTTACAAAAAAGATTTGATCCCCATTCATTTGCTAGAGCAATTTGTTTCTTCATCATTGATGGCAGTGTTTGGAACTGTCTTTCTGATGTCCTGAGGATTTTACATCGCAGGGCAGTGCTTTCACGTAAGGTTCAGGATGGGTAAAAGATAGGCTTTTCTTTTGTAAAAGTGCAAAAAAGAACCATTGTGAAAGAGGAGATGGGAAAAGAAAACCAACTTGATTCTTTTACTGCAAATGTGCTCTCTGGCAGTTCCCTTTTAAGAAATATGAAATTTGAGAATGTAGAATGATCCCCTTAAAACTCTGTTTATTTACCTCATGGAAAACCTCCCTGAACCCACAATGTAGTGCAAACTCCACTGTTAGGGTTGTTGATTTATATGTATTATTAGGAAAGAAACATGATATTTATAGTTTTAAAAAATGGCATAGAAGACATAATGTGAAAATTTAAAGCCCCTCTCTCTCTGTCAATCACACCTAGTTCTATCCCTTTTAATAACCACTTGTTAAGTTTCTCACATCCTTCAGAAATTTTTCTATGCAAATTTAAGCATGTTTGATAATATATGCTTTTAATGAAATACAAATGAGACTGTAATGTACATATTGATCGTAACTAGCTCTCTATATTAGACACCAGGCAGTTCTCTCCAAGTTGATCTACATATCTAATGAAATGCCAATAAAAATTCCAGTGAGTTTTTTATGGGGAAACTTCTAGACAATTAATATGGAAGAATAAAGGGCATTTCCTCTTTCCTTGTTTCCCTTTCCTCCTTGCAGAAATGAGAATTTAATGGCCATAACTGTACCCATCAAAAAACTGATTGCCTCTGGACCGATTCTTACCTGAGAAAACAATACGGTATTTTACCAACTCTAACTGATACATTTCTCCATTTTTCAACATCTCTGAAATATTTGAATGACAGCTTATGATTACATTTGGCAACTCTCTTTCTTGTGATTACATTTGGTGACTGATTTTCTTTCTTGATGATACATAAAACAATGGCATGGCATACAGTCAATAGTGTGTTAGCCTTCAATGTAACACTCAAAACTTCATTTCATTTGATACTTTATTATTGGGATCCAGGTCACGTGTAGCTGAATACAATTCCTAAGTGATAACAGGCCTTCTATTTCATGCCTGGTAAAAACCAAAGTCCTTATCCTGACCTTTAAAGTCCTACAGAATCTGGCCTTGGTGTCCTGGACCTCTTTCCTATCACACCAGTCTTGCCCCAGTAAACTAGGTTTACAGCCATTCCTTAAATATGCTAAGCTGGCTCCTGGCTCCTGGTTCCATGCTATTCTCTTTTTGTTTCTTCTGCTCGGAAAACTCTTTCCCCTAGAAATCCTCATGGCCTCTTTCCTCACTCATTTAGATCATTGCTTAAATGTCACTTTACCTCCAAGGCCCTCCTTCTTGACCTCTATAAAATAACATCCCACCCTTACTTTATTTTCCTTTAAAGCACTATTACTACATAGCATATTAAATGTTACACACATACACACACACACACAAATTGCTACCATGTTATCTTCACAAGAGGAAGATTTTCACTGTTTCACTCCTTATGCCTCTATTATTAATACATATTTAAATATTTGTGAAATAAATGAATACTTTCATGAGTAATGTCAACTATATTTTCATGTTTATTGGTCATTTTGTATTACTAATTTTTTATGAAGTGTCTGTTTACATCCTTTACTGTTTTTCTTTTGATTTCTTATTAGCCAAATCAGTATAATAAGTATTATATGACAATTGAAGTATGTCTAGAATTGTTCCACTAAATAGATTTAACCCTCACCACATTTTTAAGAAGTGAGTGATGGTAGCCCCATTTTATAGATGTGGAAACTGAGGCACAGAGATACTGGGTGAAGCACAAGGTCACACAGCTAGTAAATGATAGACCTGGGATTCAAACCCCAGCAGTTGCAATCTAGAGTCTGGACTCTTAACTACTAAGTCTTTTATCATGTTCTATACTAAGTCTGTTTATCATGTTATATATATATGTGTGTGTATATATATATAAAACACATGTATGTATATTTCTCTTACTATCTTGTTTTATTTCACTTTTTTACCATCTGATCTTTAAGATTATTAAGTAATCACTGCACTTTACATTCTGGATTCTTCATTAAGTCTGGTGGGGTTTTTCTTGCTTACAAAAATATAGAGCAAGTACAAAGGTCCTAAGATAAAGAAAGAGCTTGATGATTCTAAACTTGAATTTGGTGACCAAGATGGAGAAGACAGTGACAATAGAGATGCAGGTAGGGACCAGATCGACTTGAAACCGTGCAGACCATTGTGTAAGGTTTGAGCATTATTCCATTTGCAATTGGAATCATTGGGTAGGGTGTAGCAAGGGGAAGACATGATAGCATATGTGATTTACATATAATAATTAAAATCAAATAATAGTAAAAATTATTGACTACTTATGACATGGTAGGCACTATTTCATATGTACTAGATCAGTGAAACCACGTATACACCTTGTTAAGGTAATATTATTCTCACTATACAAATGGGGAAATGAGACACAATAAAATTAAGTACTATGAATTTGCTTACGCTTACTCTAGTGTTATCCATGTTCCCATTCTGAATATACCTACAATCAGCGATGAGGTGTCTGTCTGACACCTACTTTGGCCAGACCGCTAATGTCACACTAGTGGCCTGCAAGTCTGCAAGTGGGCTAAAGAGAGGGACAGTGGTCAGTCTACTCAGCACCAGCATCCCTAGTGCTGGGAGCTGGTCAGGTTGGCTCCCTCCATGGCATTTGCACCATGCCAAACTTTCCTGGCCTAAGCTCAGGAGCAGCCAGCCTGCTGGCCTGTTTTTGATTGCCAAGGTAGCCCACCCAGCAGCCCCGACTTTCCATTGCAACAGGACAAGGCCTCACATTCTGCACTCCCATAGCCATGGCAGCAACCAGGGGGCTGAGGAATGAGTTAATTAGGACACCTCAGAGACTTCTAAGAGAATCCACAGAAGGGACTAGCCTTGAGGTGTAGAAGGAACAGAGAATGGAAGAACCCAAGGCCTCCTTCAAACACACCCAGCCCAGGGTAGCCCGCACCCATGTGATCTCAAGGGCCTGGGCCCTTCTCTGGTGGAAAGACAGGAAAGGTTCACACAGAGCGGCCTTGCTTGTGAGGGATGATCACAAAGATGTAAGTTACTCTGCACCATATCCTAACCAGCCATTGCCCCTGTTTGCACCACATATTGCCTCTAGTTAGTCTGTTTTGTAGCTTCCCTCAGTCTTCAGCAACTCTGACCAGATCCCTCTGACCTATGTCCCATATGACTTACATTTTTGATTCCTTACTTGCTTCATAACATGCTCTCTGATCAGCCACCTGCATATCAGTACAGCAGCTCACCAGTCACCTGTCAGGCCCCTATCTTTTACAAAAACCCTGGAATCCCATTATCTGTATCTAGTGCTGGAGGCTGTGGCATATGGTATGATCCTGGGCCTGATGGCACGTTGGAAAATACATTCTTCAAGTTTAGAGAATCTGATTTAATTCTCATGCTTGTCTGAATGTCTCTTTCAAGTTGAAAGGTGGAAAACACCTTGTTTTAGTGTACCAAAACTGGTAGTTTCATTCTTTTTCAAAATTCTGTTCAAAATTCTATCCTTTTAAAACCACAAAAAGCAACACAGACAAAATTGTATAACCTCAAGGGAGGAAATCTAGCAAGGTCTAACAAAATTACATGTGTATTCACGATTTGACTCAGTAATCCCTCTTCTAGGAATCTAACCCAAAGATACACCAGCAAAAGCACAAAGTGACATCTGTGCAAGGTCTTTCGTTACAGTACATGTGTAATAACAAAAGCCTGGGGGCAGGGAACAACAAATGTCCACGATTCAGCAACCAGTTGAATAAATTTTAGTAGAGCCATAAAACAGAAAGCTGGGGGGGATATTAAATAAAATAGAATATTATGGAATAAGATTTTTGTATAGTCATTAGGAGTAATAGCTGGGATATATTATTGAGTGGAAAAATAGAAGTATAGAACATTTATCTATAGTGGGCCACATTTTGTTTAAGAAGAGTTGGAAATGCAAATATTTACAAGAACATTATTTCTTTATTTTTCTTTTTCTAAAAATATGTATTTTCTAGCTCTCTCCACAAAAAAGACAGCAGAAATGACAATCTAGTAAAAATGAGTACATCTAATGCCCAGGCTGTGGTCAATAAACATAATTTCCTACCAAAAGAACCAATCCTCCTTGAAAAATGATTGTTTACAGGTCTATAATACAAAATGTACAAAATGTTCCTGGAACATCTTGTTTTACCAGAAAGCAAGGGAGATATCAAAGACTGATTTAGTCATGTCAAAAGAACACAGCATTCAAGATGAAGAGACGTTCCCACAAGCCTATATTGGGACAATTAGAGCATAAAAATAATCTACAATTAATTACACATTTGATCAAGCATCAAAGGTATAAAACACGTAAGTTCATAATGACATTTATAAATATTGGTCACCCCTGGGTCACCCTAAGGCACCAAATTATTGTTGCAAAAATCAATGAATAAAGAGAAAAATCAAGAGTGTATCTTGCCTTTCTTGTATGAGCTGTATTGCAAGATAACCAAATAGTTAATGATATTCTTCTGTATGCAACAATTCCAGATAGCAAATGCAGAAGGAATGCTATAATCTGTATATCACCATTTACAATCCCTAATGAAATAATTAGATCTAGGCCATGGTTTCTGACCCCAAACACTATTAACATTTGGGGCCAAATAATTCTTCATAAGGGAGGCTGACCTATGCATTATAGGATTTTTGGCAGCATCTATGACCCCTACCTAGTAAATTCCACTAGTACGCCCCAGTCATGAATATGAAAAAAAAGTCTTCAGACATTGCCAAATGTCCCCTAAAGGGGGACACAGTCATCTCTGGTAAAGAATCATTTATCTGTGAGTGATCATAAATGGACAGAAAATTATTAGGTAAAATGATGATGGAGAACTTTTACAATGGAAGGGTCAAGTTGATGGCACTGAGATCCACTGATCAATTTTAGCATTGCTAAAAGTGGAACAGCTAAATATTATATGCTTCCAGATGTGTTTTGGTAGGAAGCATATAGCAGTGCCTATGAGGTATTGATGCCAAAAATAAAACTTGAACCTAAATCTAATTGTGTGTCTAGATCTAATTCCTATTTTATTGTGACTCTAGGAAGTAGAAGTACAAGTTCAGTGCTACCACTAGGAGACAATCAGCCAAATCCAGAATGTGAGATATTTTAAAGGAAAAATGACCTGTTTTATGATAAATGGCATTAAAAAGATGAGATTTTTTTTCTAGCCTTATTAAACTATAATGACAAAAACTATATATTTAAAGCATACAATGTGATGTTTTGATAGATACATGCTTTGTGAAATGAATTCCACAATCAAGCTAATTAACATTCATTTACTCATTCAGTCACCTTTTTTGCTGGTGGTGAGGATGGTTGATCTACTCTCTTAGCAAATTTCAAGTCTACAGTAAGGTATTGTTTACCATAGTCCCCATGCTTTACATCAGCTCTCCAGAACCTAATTATCCTGCATAACTGAAACTTTGTACCCTTTGACAAACATCTCCTCATTTCTCCACCTCCCCCCCAGGCCCTGGCAACCACAATTCTGCTCTCTGCTTCTTTGAGTTGGACTTTGTTAAATTCCGCATATAAGTGAGATCATACAGTTGTTTGTCTTCCTGTGTTTGGCTTAGGAAATTTATAGATTTTTAAAAAGACTTAAGAGAGATAACAACCAAATGCAGTTTTACATTTGGTTTGGATCCTATTTTGGAAAAAAAAAACAATTTAAAAACGCTTGAAACAATCAGGGTAATTTGAGTATTAATTGATGTTTAATTACATTAAGGAATCATTGTTAATCGGTAGATTATGATACTGGCATTGTGATTATGTGTTTTTTAAAATTTTCTACTAGACATGCAGATTCACACTGAATTTGAGATGATATGCTATCTAGAATTTGAGTTTAAAAAGACTACCAAAAAAATCTTGGGAGTGGGGAGAATAAATAAGACAGGCAAAATGTCGAAAACTGTTAAAGCTGAGTAAAGGGGATTCATCCTACTAACCTCTACTTTTGTGTAAGTTGGAATTTTTTCATAATAATATGACTTTAAAAGTAAACTAATACTTATGCTTCTGGAAAGATGTGGTAGGTATACTTTTCCCTATTCCTCCTGCTAAGTACATTTATATAAAATAAACAATATGATTGGCCATAGACCTTAAACCCAAGGAGTCACATAGCAGTGAGCTCCCTGAGGTTTTACTTTGTTTTGTTTTGCTTATGTATCCCTGACTGGGTGCCGGAGAAGCTGGAATACTTGAAATATCAGTGGGCACAGGCATAAAATAAATAAAATAAAATAAAATCCTCAGGAAAAGCTTACTCTTTCCAGGCCAAGAAACAGAAAAAAGGCATACTTGCAAGACAGAAAAGTTTTAGTAATAAACACTCTATTTCAACCAAACCCCAAACAAAAAGTTACAATACACCCATGCCAACAAAGCCAAGTGGGAACTTAGTAGTCAAAGTCCCTGCCAGCAGAAGGGTAACAGAAGACCTTGGGGACCAGGCTGTCATTCCTACTAGATAGTAACAAGCCCTCTCTAGTGTCAGGGTGACTATAAGGGAGGCCTGGACTTTATGCCCACCTGGAAATAAGAAGCTGCCCCTCCTCTTTTCCCCACTGGGATGTTGTCAGAGGAGCCCTATAAGAGAGTCAGCTATTCCACAGCCATCCAGCATAACAAGCACCCCCACTACCATGGTGTCGGTAGAGGTCATGAGGGGAACTATAATAAGGTGTCCCTGCACCTCTCAGCAGGTGATATCAGCAGTCACAGGGAACAACCCGAACTCCCACCTTGCCAAGCAGTAATGAGACCCCCTACCACCACATGTGTCAATGAAGGTTAAATAAGGAATCTGAAATTTACTTCACCTAGCAACAATGATATGGCACTCACCTTGCCCTGCCAGCAATATGAGAAACATGATTTAAAATAGAATACTTAGACAAGGCCCAGAGTCTCAAAATGCCCAAAATGCTCATAGTTCAATTAAAAATGTCACTCATCCTATCAAAAGCCAGGAAAATCACCTCTTGAATAAGAAAAAAAAGCCAAAAGACACCAATAACAAGATGATAAAGATGTGCATAAAGCTTCTTCGGAAAGCAGTTGCAATTGCAAACATAGTAGAAACAAATGAAAAAATAGAAAGCCTCATCAACAAAATAGAAGATATAAAAAAGAACTAAGTGGAATGTTTAACAAAGTACAATAACTGAATTTTTAAAAATTAATAGATGGACTCAACAGCAGAATGGAAGAGACAGAGGAAATAATCAGTGAATGTGAAGATAGAAAAATAGAAGTTAGCATTGTGAACAAGAGAAAGAAAATAGACTGGGGTGAGAGGGGTGAACAGATTCTGAAAACGTGGGAAAATAACAAAAACTAAACATTTGTGTCATCAAAACTTGGAAAAGAGAGATAAAAAGGTGGAGCTGAAAATGTAGTCAAAGAAATAATGGGTAAATATTTCCCAAAATAAATTTACAGAGCCAAGAAATTCAACAAATCCCAAACAGTATAAATTTAAAGAAATCCATGCCTATATCCATTATAATCAAACTTCTGAAAATAAAGGGCAAAATAAAAATATAACAAGAGAGAAACAGCAACTTGCATATGGAAAGGAGAAAAGAATAGTGGTTTTTTTTCAGTTAATGAAGTACCACTGTTTTACATCTTTGTTAGTATTTTGACAATATAGGACTTTTCCCCCTTAGGTGTGATCATTATTGCTCTCCCACCACCGAAGCACCCAGTGTCCTCCACCATAGTCTGTTGTTCTCTTGCTCACCATATCCTGGTCTCATCCTACCCTCTCTCCCTTCCTTCTTGGATGCCTCAAATTTATGGTCAGTTTTCAGGAATTGGTTTTATAGTTTTTCTTTGTTTGGCCCTATTTCTCTATATTCCACATATAAGTGACACCATCTGGTATTTATCTTTTTCCTTCTGGCTTATTTCACTTAGCATAATTCCTTCCAGTCCCATCCATGTTGCTGCAAACAACATGAGCTCTATCCTTTTTGATTGCTGAGTAGTATTCCTCTGTGTGTGTGTGTGTTTGTGTGTGTGTAGCAGCACATCTTCTTGATCCATATATCTGTTTGGGATATTTAGGTCATTTGGTCCTGCAGCTAAGGTATGGAAAGCCTCCACGGATTTCTCCATATCTCAAATATATGGAAAAGATAGAAAGGAGGAGAAAGATAAATACCAGGAGGCTAGGAGGCTTTCCACATCTCTGCTACAGGCATTGCTTGATCATATGGCAGAAACCATTTGGATCACACGTAATTTCTCATCAAAATCCATGGAGTCCAGAAGAAACTGACACTTTTCAAGGATTGAAGCAAAGAATGATCAACCCAGAACTTTATGTCCGGTAAAAATGTCCTTCGAAATCAAGACATTCTTAGATGAAGGAAAATTACAGAATTTGTCACCAGCAAACTCACCCTAAAATAATGGCTAAAAGAAGTTCCTAAGAAGAAAAGAAAATGTAAAGAAAAATATCTTGGAATATTAAGAAGGAGAAAACATAATAACATAACCAAAGGAATAGAAATGTGAATAAATACAGTAGATTTTCCATCCCCTCTTGAGTTTTTTATATTGATGATTGAAGCAAAAATTGGAATATTATCTGATGTGGTTCTCAATGTATGCAGAGGAAATACATGACAATTATAAATAAAGTGGGATAAAGGTACATGAAATTTCTGTACTTCACCCTAAGCGGTAAATGTCAACACTAGTAGACTGTGATGTTAGATATGTATATATAGTGCAATGCACAGGAAAAAAAGTTATGTTTTATGAATGGATGGATAGGAAAGTGGGATATATAAAATAATACAAAAAAAATTAAAGTTATACAAAAAGCAAAAATTAAAAGATGTACATTCTGAAACTACTATATAAAGAGATAAAATTTTAATTCTGAAGAAAATAAAGTTCAAGGAACCTACCAGAAGTTAGGAGAAAGAGTACAAAAAAATGAAAAAACAAAGAGATCAAACAAAAGAAGAGAAAGCATATCAAGAACTACATAAGAGTCTGGGAATGATGGTGACAGATTGAAGACACTGGGCTCACCTCCTGCAAGCATGTGAGGAAAAAAATGACTATCACCATACACAATTGGAGCATCAGCAGAAAGGAGTAGGAGAAACCAAACTGAACTTAAAAGTTTAGAGTGATAACAGAGCAGTGTAACACACGAGAGAGGAATGACTGCAGTGCAGAGCCCCTACAGCACACACCAACATCCAGGTTGCGTTAATCATATGTGGCTTCTATAATACTTATATATATTTCATTGATTCACATTTTATTGAATGTTTTTATGTTGTTGAGTTTCTTATCAGCATCTGTTGAAAGGATCGTGTGACTGTTTTTTTTTGTTGTTGTTTTTTGTTTTGTTTTTTCATTTTTGTTGCTCTGGTGAATGACAGTGATGGACCTGCATATGTTTAACCAGCCTTGCATCCCTGGAATGAACTCAACTTCATTGTGGTGGATGATTGTCTTTTGCTGTATTGGGTTTGCTAAGATTTTGTTGAGGATTTTTGTATCTTGGTTCATCAGGGATATCAGTCTATAGTTTTCTTCTTTTGTACTGTCCCTGCTTGGCTTTGGGATCAGGATAATGGTGGTCTCATGGAAATTAAGATTTCTAGCCTCTTCAGTTTTTTTTTATGAGTTTGAGTAGGATAGGTATTATATGTCCTCTTTAATTTTAATCACTGGAGAAGGCCCCTGATTCTGGGCTTTTGTTCTTGGGAAGATTTTTTTTATTATTCTTATACTTTCTGTATTTGTAATTGGACTTTTTTTTAGCTGTCTTTTTCATATAGACTCAGTTTTGGAAGGTTGAGTGAATCTAACTATTGTCCATCTCTTCTAGGTTGTCTGGTTTGTTTGCATAGAGACATTGATAGGAGATTCTTATGATCCTTTGTACTTCTGTAGCATCAATTGCAATTTTGCCTCTTTCATTTCTAGTTCTATTTATTTCAGCTTTCTCTCTTCTTTTCTTCATAAGCCTAGCTATGAAGGGTTTGTTGATTTTGTTTATTTTTTCAAAGAAGCAAGTCTTGGTTTTACTGATCTTTTGGACTTTTTGTTTTTTATCTTATTTCCACACTAATTCTTACTTCTTTCTATTGATTTTTGGGTACATTTGTTTTTCTTTTTCTAGTTCCTTCAGCTATAGAGTTAGGTTTTTTCATTTGCGGTTTTTCTTGATTGGTTTTGTTCATTTTCTGGGTCTGTTCTGGGTCTGTACTGATAGGAACCTACCATGTAGTTCTGTTTTTAGAGTACCAAATGGGGTCTAATAGCTTGACTCTCCATTTTCATTAATCTCCAGGTAATTTTTGATACTTTCTTTGATATCTTCATTGACCCAGGAGTTGTTCAGAAGCATTTTGTTCGGTGTGTATGTTTTGGTTTATTCTGGGGTATTTAAATTTATTTTTAAATCAAGTACCTTTTTCTTACTTTGTTGATAACTTTTGGACTGTATTTGATTTGTCACTCAGGTGTTCTCCCACCACTGAAGCATCCATAGTCCATCACGATAGTTCCCTGTGCTCTTCCCCACACACCTCCATCCCTCCCATTCCTCTCCCTACCTGGATGCTCCAGATCTATCATCAGCTTTCAAGGTCTGTCTTTGTCTGACACTTTGTTTTCTCTATATTTCCATATATAAGTGAAACCACCTGATATTTATATTTCTCCTCACTTATTTCACTTAGCATACTCCCTTCCAGCTGCATCCATGTTGCCACAAAAGATATGTGTTTATCTTTTTTAATCACTGTGTAGTATTCCATCGTGTATATATACCACATCTTCTTGATCCATTCATCTGTTTTGGGGTATTTGGGGATTTTTTATAGCTTGCCTATTGTAAATAGTGCTGCAAGAAGCATAAAAGTGTGGATTTCCTTTCAAATTAATGTTTTTGTGTTCTTTGGGTAGATTGCCAGGAGTGGAATCACTGGGTTGTATGTCAGATCCATTTTCAGTGTTTTGGGGAATCGCTACACAGCTTTTCATAGTGGCAGGGCCAGTTCCTATTCCCACCAACAGTGTAAGAGGGTTCCTTTTTCTCCATACACTTGTCAGCACTTATTTCTGTTTCCCTTTTTTTTTCTTTAATATTCTCGTAGGTTTGAGGTGGTATCTCATTGTGGTTTGCTTTTGATGATAAGTGATGTTGAACATTTTTTCACATGTCTGTTGCCATTTGCATTTCTTCTTTGGAGAAATGTCTATTTAGTTCTTCTGCCCATGTTTTTATTAGGTTGTTTGATTTGTTTTTCTTGAGTTGTGCGAGCTGTTTGTATAGTTTCAATTCCAGTCCCTTATCAGATGGATGGTGTGTTAATATTTTCTCCCATTCAGTAGGGTGTCTCTTCATCTTGGTTATTGTCTTTTTTGCTGTACAGAAGCTTTTTAGTTTGATGTAGTCCCAATTGTTGCTAATCTTCTTTGTTTTCCTTGTTGCTGGACACCAGTCCTCACAGATGTTTCTGAAGTTTATGTCATGGAATGTTTTGTCTATGTTTTCTTCTATTTGTTTTATGGTTTCCGGTCTTACATCCAAGTCTTTTATCCATTTGAGTTGATTTTTGTGTATTGTGTGAGATAGTGATCTTGTTTCATTCTTTTGCATGTGGCAGTCCAATTTCCCCAGCACCATTAATTGAAAAGGTATTTCCTTATTCCTTTATAAATTCTTTGCTCCTTTGTTGTATATCAGTTGTCCATACATGTGTGTTTTTATTTCTGGGCTTTTAATTCTATGCCATTGTTCTGTGTGTCTGTTTTTGTTCCAGTAATGTGCTGTTTCAATTATTATGGTTTTGTACTATAGTTTGAAGATTGGAAGTGTACTGCCATTCCCTCCTCCCCACCGCCCATTTTAGTCAGCAGATCTTCAGCTATTCTGGGTCTTTTGTGATTCTATATCAATTTCAGAAATATTTTTTCTGTTTCTTTGAAGAATGCCATTGAGATTTTTATTAGAATTGCATTGAATCTGTAAATTACTTTGGGGAGGATGACCATTTTAATATGTTCATTGTTCGGATCTATAAGCAGGGAATATTTTTCCATTTCTTTGTGTTTTCTTCTATTTCTTTTAAAATGTTTTATAATTTCTCTTGTATAGGTCCTTCATCTCCTTTGTTACATTTATTTCCAAGTATTTAATTTTTTGGTATGATTGTAAATGCTATGGTTTTTCTAATTTCTTTCTCTTAAGGCTAAGTTATTGAATTTTGTGTGTTGATATTGTAACCTGAATTTTGTGTGTTGATATTGTAACCTGCTACTTTGTGAACTGGTTTATTATTTTAATTATTTTTCCCTGTATTTTTTAGGGTTCTCTCTATATATTTTCATATCATCTGCAAATAATGATAGCTTTACTTCTTTGGGTTCCTTTTATAGCTTTCTTTGGTTTAATTGTTCCAAAATTATGTTGACTAATAATGGCAAGAGTGAATGTCCTTGTATTGTATTTTAGGGGAAAGTCTTTTAAGAAAGACGTTAACTGTGGGTTTGTCATATATGGCTTCTATTATGTTAAGATATGATCCTTCTATCCCAAGTTTTTCAAGGGCTTTCATCATAAATGAATTTTAAACTTCGTCGAATGCTTTCTTGGCACCTATTGATATGATCATATGGTTTTACCTTTCTTCTTGTTGATGTGGTCAGTTATGTTGATTGATTTTCAGACATTGAATCATCTTTGTGTCCCTGGACGAAATCCCACTTGGTCATGGTGTATAATCTTACTGAGGACTTTAGCATCCATGTTTATTAGGGATATTGGCCTGTAGTTTTCTTTCTTGTGTTGTCTTTGTTTGGTTTTGATATTAGTGTGATGTCGGCCTCATAAAATGTATTTGAAATTATTTTTCTCAATTTTTTGAAAGAGTTTGAGCAGGATAGAACATTCCATAGAACCTACATATGAAACCTTCTGGTTCTGGGTTTTTGTTTTTGGGAAGAGTTTTGATTACTGTTTCCATTTCCTTTCTTGTAATTGGTTTGTTCAGGTTTTATGTTTGTCTGTTTTTCAACCTTGGGTGATTGTATAATTCTAAGTATTTGTTTATCTTATCAGATTGATGATCTTTTTTGCAAATAAATGTTCATAGTAATCTATTGTTATCCTCTGAATTTCTGCCATATTTGTTGTAATTTTTCCTCTCCTATTTATGATCCTCTTTATTTGAGTTTTTCTCTCATTTTCTTTGTGAGCCTAGCTAGAAGTTTGTCTATTTTATCTTTTAAAAAAACACAAATTTTTACCTGCCTTTTTTACTTTATTTTGCTTAGTGCTTTAGTTTTTATTGTTTCCTTCCTTCCACTGACTTTTGAGTTTTTTGATTCTTTTCTAGTTTCTTGAAATGAGAGATTAGATTTTTCCTGTTTCTTGATGTGGTCCTGTATTACTATATACTTACCTCTTAATACTGCTTTTGCTGTGTTCCATGCTTCTGGAAGGTGGTGTTCTTATAATCATTTATCTCAAGGTATTTGTCTATTTTTTCTTTGATTCCTCATTAACACAGTGGTCTTTCAGTAGAGTGTTGTTTAGTCTTCATATATTGGAGGACTCCCTTGCTTTCTTTTGTAGTCGATTTCTAGTTTAATGCCATTATGATCAGAGAAGATAGTTAGCATGAATCCAATTTCCATGTGCTTGTTGAAATTTGTGTTGTGATCCAGTATGTGGTCAGTCCTGGAGAACAATACATAAACACTTAAGAAAAATCTGTATTCAGTTTTTTTTTTTTCATATGCAGTGACCTATAGCTGTCTGTTAGGCCAGCATGGTCTAGATATTTGTTTAGGCATATTGTGTCTGTTTATTTTCTGTCTCATTGATCTGTCCCTTGGTGAGAGTAGGGTTATTTTTGGAATTTAGATGCATTTATTAGAGACCACAGAAGGTTGGATTCTGATTTTTAATCCAAGAAGACCCGTGTCTTATCCACAAGACCCCGTGTCTTATTATTAATGAGTTCAATCCATTGACATTAGAGTGATTATTGATATATGCAAGTCTCTTACTGCCATTTTGTTGATAGTTTTGTGATTCTGTTTAATTTCTTGTTCAGTTCTTTGTGTTCATTCCTTACTTTGGTTTAAATTCTAAAACTCTTTTTAATGTTTCTCAGAAGAGGAGGTTTAGTAGTTGCAAATTTCACAAGACTTTGTTTGTCCCAAAGAGGCACCCTACTGACTGGGGAAAAATTTTTTTGCATACAGTACTACTGATAAGCAACTGATCACAAAGGTCTACAAAGAGCTCACACAACTTAACAGAAACAAAGTAAACAATCCAGTCAAAAAATGGGCAGAAGAGCTAAAAAGACACTTCTCCAAAGAGGAAATGTAAATGGCCCACAGGTATATGAAAAAATATTCAACATCCCTTATAATCATGGAAACGCAAATCAAAACCACAATGAGATAGCTCCTTATACCAGTGAGAATGGCACATATTGAAAAACAAGGAACAACAAAT
>JAGFMF010011518.1:273039-307553 GCA_019455555.1 Galemys pyrenaicus
AATAATTATAATAAAAAACAAAATTAACAGGCAACTATTAATCAGAGACAGACACTGCAATGGAGGGGGTGGGAGAAGGATCAAAACAGGGGAGGGAAAGTGTTCTTACACAAGGGACTATGGTGATGGTGCATGGGTGAAATTGTGATGGAAATTTTGTGGGGACTACACTTAAAGGGAGAAAGCATGCACTGTATAAAAAGGAAAAACGATGTAAAATATATATAAACTTTTTAAAAATAATAAAAATAATTTTAAAAAGATTTTGTTTGAGAAGCTCCTTATTTTTCCTTCATCGAGGAAGTAGAGCTACTTAATATAAAATATTTTGGCTTTCTAAGATAAAAAAGAATATCTTGAAATAGTTAAGATAAAAAGTACAATAGCTTACCCATTGTAAATTATGTTGCAATAACCATAGGGGTACAGATGTCCTTTTGAATTAATGTTTTTGTATCCTTTGGGTAGATTCCTAAGAGTGGAATTTCTGGGTCATATGGAAACTCCATTTTCAGTAGTTTGAGAAACCACCACACAGCTTTCCATAGTGGTTGCAAACTGTTGCATTCCCACCAGCAGTGTAAGAAGAAATATTTTAAGATAAAATATTTTGGATAAGATTTTTTTTGTCTTGGAGTATTTTGAATATGTCACTCCATTTTCTTCTTGCCCATAGTGTTTATTCAGAGAAGTCTGATGTCAGCATAATCAATTTTCCTTTGTAGGTTATCTGTTCCTTTCCCCTCATTAGCTTATTTTTTCTTTGTCTTGGACTCTTGAAAGCTTTACCACTATGTGTCTTGCCATAGATTTCTATTTATTGAGATAGTTTGGTGTTCTTTTAGTTTCCTGTTTTCTATGTTTATTTCTTTATTCAAGTTTGGGAACTTTTCTTCAATTATTTCCTTAAATAGTTATTCAACTCCCTTCTCTGTCTCTTCTCCTTCAGTTCCTATGATTCTTATATTTCTTTCCTCGTGGTCTCGGATAATTCTCAAAGTGTTTCCTCATTCTTTGTCCTTTGTATCTCTCTTTCTCTATCTTGTTTTCTTTTTACATCTGCATCTTTGAGATGCCTTATTCATTTTTCCATTTGGCCTATTCTATTTCCATGGCTTTCTCCAGAATTTTTAACCTCCTCCATTGCTTTTTTACATCTTGCACTTCCTTATTTTCTTATTTAAAGTTTAAATTTTGATCTTCTATTCATTATGTTTCACATAACATTCTTTACATTTTCTAATTTTTTTCATATATATCCAATCTGTTTTACTGAGTCTTTGTATTGTTTAATTCTTTGGCTTTCTTAATTGTAGCAATTTTGAATTCTTTATCTTACATTAAAGAATAATTCTTCTGTGTCAGTGTTATTGAGTTCTGATTGGCTTTCTTTCAGTGTTCTATTGTTCCCCTGAGGACTTAACTTGTCCATTTGTATTTTTCATTCTCCCCATTGTTTGCCTTTTGGTTTGTTCTGCTGCAATTAGGGCTTCTGTTGGGCATATGTCTTCCTCTTCCACTATTCTGAGCATTTATCTGGTAGTGAGCATAGTAGATGGGACCTTCCTTGGAGCAAATCCTGGTGTGCAGTGTGGTCGTGGGGCATCTGGGTGGCTGGACCAGTGGGAGGAACCTTTGTAGGCTCCCCCAGCACAAATCCAGTGAGCAGCATAATCATGGGGCCACTGGGGTGGCTCTATTCTGAGATTCTTTTTGTGGTTATTTATTAGCTCTATACTATTGTGATCTGTGAAGATGCTTAATATAATCTCTATTTTCATATGTTCTGAGACATTTTTGTCCAGGTATACGATCTGTTCTTGAGAAGGATGTGTGCTCATTTCTTTTGGGATGGAAAGATCTATAAATGTCCATTAAATCTACCTGGTCCAACACTTCAATTAAGAAATTCCTTTCTTAATTTTTTGTCTGGATGATCTCCCTCTTTGTGACTATGGTGTGTTGCGGTCTCCAACAATGACTGTATTTTTTGTCAACATGTTGTTTAGCTCATTTAATAGTTGCTTGATAGAACAAGGTGTCCCAGGGTTAGGTGCATAATTATTAATCACTGTTATAGCTTCTTGATGAAGTGTTCCCTTGATCATTATATAATGTATGTCTTTATCCGTGATACCTTTTTAACTGAAAGTCTACATTATCTGATATGAGAATAGCAGTGTCTGCTTTTCTTTGTACAGTGCTTCTTTTAAAACTTTGCTCCAACGTTTTACTTAGTTTGTTTTTGTCTTTTGTTTTTAAATGGGTCTCTTGTAAATAAAGTATAAATGGCTGAAAGGTTTTAATGCACTTTGTCATACTTTGCTTTTAATTGGCAAGTTTTAGCCATTCATATTTAGGGTGATTATTGATACATAGGGCTAATTTATAGTTATTCTTTTTTATTGTTTGATATTTCTTTTTCCATTTGTTTCTCTCTGCTTTTTTATTTGGATAGCTTTCCTTAGCAGTTCTATTGATTTACTTGTTTCCTCATCTTTGAGTCTCTATTATAGATTTTTGGTTAGTGGTTACCATCAGGGTTTTGTCTTAAGTCCTTTATGATTTGGTTTCTACTTTCTAACACTTAGCTATACAAGTTCTGTTCATTTCCTGCTCCCCTTTAGCATTTTATTGTTAACTCATAATATTTTTGTTCATGCTTCTGGTTTTGTATTACTATTGTCATTTTACTCAGGGTTTTGTGCTTCTTCTTCTTCTTCTTCTTTTTTTCCATTTCTTGAGGAAGAACTCCTCTCAACATTTTTTGTAGAGCAGGTCTGGTGGTGATAAGCTCCATTAGCTTCTGTTTCTCTTGGAAAGCTTTTATTTCATCTTTATACTTGAATGATAATTTTGCAGATTAGTGTATTCTTGGCTGGCAGTTCTTGTCTTTTAAGATTGTGAACACTTTGTTCCTTCAGCCTACTCTCTTTTTGCCTGAAGAATGTCTTGGGAAAATCTGAAGAAATCCCAATTTGGGTGTTTTGTAAATCATTTTCTTTTTCTTTGCTTCCTATACAATTTTTCTTAACCTTTGATTTTTGATAATTTAACAATGATGTATCTTGGTATATATAATTTTGCATTTAAAAATTTGGGTGTTTTGTCTGCTTCCTGGACATCCATACTTCACTCATTCCTTAGGTTTGGGAAATTCACATTAATTATTATTATTATTCCTTTGAATAGGGTTCTGTTCCCTTCTCCCTCTCTTTATCTTTATATTTCCTCTTTTATTTGACTCTGATGTTTCTTATTGAGTTTTCTCATTTTTCCTCTGTGTTATTTTTCTCTCTTTTTCTAATTGCATGGTTTGTTTATTTGAGTCTTCTATTTCTGAAATTATTTCTTCTGCCAGTTTAGTTTCATTCAAAATTCTTTCTATATTTGTCTTCATTCAGCATCTCTTTTTGTGTTTTTTAAATATTTTCAATCTTTTTTATGAAGGATCACTTTGTTCCTGAATTTCCTTTCTAAGATTCTGCACCTGTCTATCTATCTTTGACTGAACTTCCAGTAGCTCATTTAGCATTTTTAATATTATTATTTTAAGTCTTTGTCTGATAGCGCCTCTATTTCTGTACCCGCTCTATTTATCCCAGAGCTGCCTTTTCATGTTGTGTTCAGATGTTCCCTGCATCCTAGGCATATGTGTTGCCTTATTCATTTGTTTGTTTGTTTGTTTTATGGGCTGGGTGCTGTGGGTTCAATTTTGTTTGTTTCTCTTCTAGTTTACCTTGGCAGAGGCGGGGGCAGCAGCTTCTAGCTTTAAGTACTTGATCTCAGATCTTTGAGGGGTAATATTATTTACTTCAGCCTCCTCTCCTTTCTTTCCACAGCAAAGTCTGTTTAAAGTTTGTTATCCTAACTTCCCAACTTACCTCCCTGATGCTCCTTTCTGCCATGGTTTGTGATCTATAAAGCCTGAGTTCTGGCAAGGAGGTGCTAACTCTGGTCCACCAGGTTCACACACCAGGACTCAGTTGGGCCTGTCAGGCAGGAGACACCCAAGTGGTGTGTATGCCATGTTACCTGGCTACGTCCATCAGCCCTGGCTGTCACAGCAGATGCCACTGCTGCTACCCTAACTCCAAGGGACCTGGGTTTCAAGGTCTGCGAGCCCACTTGATACTTTCCAAAGATTTGGCAAATATTCTCTCACCAGTCCTTATCTCTGCTATCTGCTGCAGTCAAGCTTTGCCTGGCTCCCCTGGTGACTCTTTGATCTTTTACTTCTGGGAAGGGGTCGTGGGAGAGTTTTCCTTGAGCAAGCAGGTCATGGAGTTCCCATTGTCCCAGATCAGACCCATAACCACATGTGACTGCACTCCCTTTCTGAAAAGTCCCTCCAGGGAAATTCACAGTGCCCTGCAGTGACCTGTCTTGCCATGGCTAGCCAACCCAGTCCATTCTGCCAGATTAAGTATCTACTTTTCTCCATTATGTTCCCCCTCACCCTTTTCCTGCCTTCCCCTGCAGCAAGTCTTCAACCTCAGTGAGCCCTCAAAGGGAAGGTCCGGGGATTCTGTCAAGTAACTTATAAATCTTCCTTTGAGAACATGTTATTTTTAAGAGTTGTTTATAGGGGGTTAGGTGATTTTAACCTCTCTATTCCACCATGAATACTTAAAGAAAAAGACTTCCAGCCCAGAATGTTTTATCTAGCAAGATTAACAATCAAGATAGAAGAGTAAAGAACTTCACTGAAAATCAAAAACTGATAGTTTATCAACACCAAGCTGCGCATGAAATGCTAAAGGGGTTATTATAAAGCATCAGAACAATGAATGTTGAAGCAACAGAAATATGAATTACTTGACACAGAGGAAGAGGAGGAAAATAACAATTTGGCCCAGTAGAACCAGCCAAAGACTAGACAGTTCAGTGGATAGCACATGCAACCCATCATATATTAACCTCAATAGAACCCTCAAAAAATAGTAGAAATAACATAAAATAATGGAAATGTAACTTAAACAAAACATAATAGGACATCCACAAAAAATAAAGACAAGACAAGCAAAAACATGACAAAATGACAATAAGCACTTACATCTCAATAATCACCTTACACATAAATGACCTGAACTCAATAGTCAAGAGATGTGGACTGATTGAATGGATTTCAAAACAATGTCTAACCTTTTTTTTATAAGAAACTCACCTTACCAACAAAGATAAGCACAGAGTTAGAGTTAAAGTTTGGAAAACAATTATACAAGCAAATCATAACCCCGAAAATTCAGGAACAGATATTCTTAATATCTGTTAAACTAAACATTCAATTAAGAAACACAATGGAATATTATTTAGCAATCAAAAAGATAAGCTAAAGCCATTTGCAGAAACATGAATGAATCTTGAAGGGATTAAGCTCAGTGAATTAAATTAGAAGGAAAAAGAATACCAGATGGTCTCACTTATAGGAGGAATATAGGGGACCAAGGGGGAAAAATCATCAACAACCACAGTAAAACAAAACAAAAATAAACCTGTTCTTATTCCTTTCCTTGATCCTTATTTGGTTCCCTTATATTCCTCCTAGGGGAGGAACCATCTGGTATTTTCTTTGCCTTCTGACTTACTTCGCTGCGCATAATCCCTTCCAGTTCCATCCATGTTCCTATGAATGCGTCTAGTTTTTCATTTTTTATTGCTGAGTAGTATTCCATCGTGTATATGTACCACAGATCCACTCATCTGTTTTTGGGCCTTTAGGTTGTTTCCAGGTCTTACCTATTGTAAAGATGCATGCACCTTTTTTTTCAGGTGCACATGGAATATTTTCAAGAACAGACCACATCATGGGACATGAGTTAATTGTCAATAAACCTATCTTTAAGATTAAAATTAGACTTACTATTCTCTGCCCACAATGCCATAAAACTAGAAATCAACAATAAGAAAAAAAACACAGGAAAACTATGAGTATATGGAGACTAAACAACATATTTCTTGATTAGCAATTGAATAAAAGAAGAAATCAAAGCAGAATTGAGCAGTGTGGGTCCCAAGATTGTCCACTTGTGTCTACGCAGGCATGTCTTTTAGCAAAACTTTTCCTTTTGAAAGCAACAACGCAGTAGCAGCAGTAATAGCTCTCTGACTACCCGTGTCTATGCAAGTGCCTCTTTTTCCTTTCTCCTCTTCCCAATAAACTTGTACCTTTTAAAATGCAAAAAAAAAGCACCTTGAGATGAACAAAAATGAGATGAAAAAAAAATTGCATAGCAGTCCATATTAAAAAGCAAGAGACATCCTAAATAAACAAGCTAATACCACATTTAAAGCAACTCAAAAATGAAGAACATATAATACCCAACATTAGTAGAAGAAAAAATAATAAAAATAAGAGCAGAAAAAAGTGAGAAACTAAAAATATAACAAAGAAAATAAGTGAAATTAAGAACTTACTCTTCAAGAAGATAAACAAAATAGACAAAGCTTGAACTAGGCTAATATAAAAAAGAGAAAATATTGAAAAACAGAATTCAAAATGAAAGAGGAGAAATCACTATAGATAGGAAAGAAATACAAAAGATGGGAGATATAACAATAAAGGTAACTCAAAAGAAAAAAAATATTAAAATTAAAAAATGGCATGCAAATACTAATAAAATGAAAGCAGGAATGACTATACTAAAACTACCACAACTCACCCAACATAAAATAATTTGAATAACCTTGTAACTGAATTCTGTAACTCAGGAAACTGATTTTGTAACTATAAAAACTCCCAACTCCCAGAACAGAGATATATGGGCCAAAATGACTTCATTGGAGATTTCTATCCATTGTTTAAAGAAGAATTAACACCAATATACAAGCTCTTATAGAAAATAGAAAGGGAAATAACTTCCAACTTATTCTATGAGATCCTGTGACTCTCACAACAAAACTAGTCATAGATAGTCCAAAAACAAAATTATGGAAAAATCGTTAAGAAAATATTAGCAAACAAAATGTAGCAACATCTAAAAGGAATTATGCATGTGACCAAGTAGGGTTTATTCTAGGATCGGAATGCTGCTTCAAATTTTCAGAAGCTTGGGCCTCCCTGGTGGTGCAGCGGGTTGAGCGCCACACTTTGAAGCATTCATGGCACAGCAGTGTGTGTTAGATCTCCGGACAGGGAGGGCATCCACATGGTGCAGCGGACCTCTCCTGCTTGGCCCACTGCTTCCCTCAGCAGTGTGTTTCAGTCGATCTGCCTGTTCTGCTCCCTGCTCTGTCTCTGGTGAATCTTCTCGCCTCCCCTGAGTCTGGCTTGTACCCCAGCTCTTGTATGCATAAATAAATAAATCTTAAAAAAAATTTCAGAAGCTCAATCATTGTAATCCAGCATTATCAACAGACTTTTGTGGAAAAGGAAGAAAAAGCTGATGTCATATCAAGTAACGCAGAAAAGTATTTGATAAAATTCACACTCATTCACAATAAAAAAATTTCTTTAAAAATTGTGAATACAGAAAAAGTTCCTAAACTTTGTAAAAAAAAAAAAAGGAAGCTACAAAAAGCCTATAGGTAACATCCCTAAGACTGGGAATATGGCAAGGATGTTCATTCTCACTATTGGCTAGAACTTTGTTGTACTATGTTTTTCAACTGGAAGTGCTATGAACTTTCAACTGGAAGTTATAGCCAGTGCAATAAGGCAAGATATAAAAATAAAAGGATTAGCATTCAGAAAGAATAAATAAAACTGTCCCTAATTCCAGATGACACGGTTATCTGCATAGACAGAAAATCTAAGGAACCCCAAGGAATCTAACCCTATAAAAGCTCCTAGAATGAGTTTGTAGGTTCAGCAAATTCAAAGGATATAAGATCAACACAAACTGTCAACCATATTTCTAGATATTAAAAACAAATATGGGAAGCCAAAATTAGAAACAATACCATTTATAATTGCACCAAAAGGATGAAATGCCAAGTCATATAACTAACAAAACATACAAGATGTATATATTCAAATTTTCAATTTTATGATAAAAGAAATCAAAGAATATCCAAATAATGGAGAAACATACTGTGTTCATAGGTTAAAAGGCTCAACATAAAAAGATATCAATTCTTCCCAAATTTATATACACCTTTAATGTAATTCCTATGAAGAGCCTAGTAAAATTTTTTGTAGATGTAAGTAAATATATAATTTATATAAAGAACAAAGGAACTATTAATAGAATAGCTAAAATAGTGTTGAAATAGAGGAATAAAGTTGGAGGAATCATACTACCTGATTATAAGACTTCCTATATTGCTACACTAATCAAGAATGTATGATATTGGCAGAGAGTTAGACAAATCAGTAGAAAAAAGCAGCGATCAATTATAGAGAATCATTTATCATTGGAATAGAATTGAAAACCCAGAAATAGACCCACAAGAATGATCCAGTAATCTTTGACAAAAGTGTAAAAACAATCATGGAAATCTTTTTAACAAATGGTGCTGAATTTGAATTTAATATTCATAAGCAAAAAATAAAAATAAAAATAACCATACCCAGACCTCATATCTTATACAAAAATGAACTCAAAATGAATTATAGATTTGAATATAAACCTCTTATTAGAAAACAGAAGAAAATCTTCAGTGCCCAGGGCTTGAAGAATAATTCTTTGACTTGCATCAAAAGCCTGATCCACAAAATAAAAAAAATGATAAATTGTACTTTGTTAAAATATGTTTGTGAAAGACTCTTAGGAACATGAAATGATAAGCTACAGTCTGGAAAAAAAAATTTATATAACGTCTAACAAGAGACTCATAACTAGACTATATAAAAACTCTCCAAACTCAACAATAAAAGCAAATCCAATTAGAAAATGGACAAAAGACTTGAAGATAAGTTTCACCAAAAAGGATCAACAGATGACAAATAAGCACATGAAAAGATGTTTAATATCAGTATCTATTAAGGAAATGCAAATTAAGACTATGGTGAGAAATAACCACGTACTTATTAGAACAGCTAATTTTTTTTTTAAAAAAGTGACAGTAACACTGCTGGAAAGGATGTAGACAAACTAGATTTCTCATATACTGTTGGTGGGAATGTACTGTCTGTCACTCTGGAAAAATAATTTAAAGGTTTCTTAAACTACTAAAGCACCATGAGACCGAGGAGTCTCACTACTAAGCATTTATCCCAGAGAAATGAAAACAAAAATGTGGACTTGAGTGTGAGTAACAGCTTTATTTGTAACTGCTAAATTTAGAAACAACCAAAATGTCATTTACTAGGTGAATGGTTAAACAGTTACATACATGGTTGGAGCTGGAAGGGACTAGCTAAGTGAAATAAATCAAGACTTATAGGAGGGATACAGAGAAACCAAACAAAGTGTCAGGAAAAAGAAAAGACAAACTTTAAGGCAACCACAGACCTGAGGCATACTGTGGGGGAGGGGGAGGGGTCAAAACGGAGGGAAGAACAGGAGGGACTGTAGTGATGCATCTGGGCGCTATGGTGGTGGGAAAACTACAGGGACCACACGTGAGGGGAGAGATCCAATCCTGTCCAAAAACAACAGCAATGTAAGAAAATAACTAAATAAAACATTAAAAAATGGATAAACAGGGCCTCCCTGGTGTTGCAAGGGGTTGAGCGCCGCACTGTGGGGCTTCCGCAGCCACGGCAGTGAGTTCAATCCCTGGCCAGGGAGGGGACCCACGTGGTACAGCAGACCTCTCCTATCTCTCCTTCTGCTCCCCTCAGCAGTTTGTTTCAGTAGATCTGCCTGTTCCACTCCCCACTCTGGTGACTCATCTCACCACCACCCCCCACCTCCCCCACCTCCCCCCACATCCGCCTCTGGCCTGTACCCCAGCTCTTGTATGCACAAATAAAATTTTTTTTAAATGGATAAACAAACAAAAACAATAAAAACACAGTTATATATCCATACCATGAAGTACTACTCAGCAATAAAAAGGACAAAATATACCCAAAATAATTGAGATGGATCTCAAGGGTGTTGTGCTGCATGAATAAAGCCAATGTCAAAAGATGACAAACTTTATGGTTCCATTTTATGTAACATTGTTACCTAACAATGTCTATATAACATTCGTGAAGTAACAAAATTGTAGAGAGAGAGAGAGAGAGAACAGATTAGAAGTTGCCAGTACTTAGAGGAGCAGATGGGACCAGAGGGCATGGAAGGCTCTTCACAATATGGAAGTTCGGCATCTTGTAGTGGTGGTTATGCCAGCCTACCCGTGATGAAAGGATACATACTTTCCAGTGCCAACATCTACTATACAAGATATAAGTACTGGGGGAAAGTGGGTGAAGGGTACGCAAGTGTAATTTTGGGGAAAAGAAATCTTAAAAACAAGGGAAATGAATTCTGGGCAATAATTTTCTCCCATATTGTTTTCAACTAGAATGTTATTTTTCCTGAATGTGGAGGTTCTCAAGTGTCTCCAGATGCTCTAAGGAGACTGACTCCACAGGGTGTATGTGCTGAAGTGTCCTTTGCTGCTCACACACTGGTGGGCTGCAGAAAGCCAGGCCTTCATCCAGGACCACAGCTGAAGGTGGATGCCCAGGAGCCTGCAGGCTCTCAGTAGATGCAACTTCACAATAAGGAGACCACAGGCTGACTGGGCGCTCTTCTGTTCTTCTCTAGACCAGTCTCCAGCTAAATCAGTGGACTCCCTTCTACCCCAGCCTAGCCAGTGACTGGTGAATACCAGATCATTTCATATAAACATGCTCCTCCAGTCACACAAAAAGGATTTGTTTAAATTAAATACACCCCCAAATCTGCTCTCCTGACTGGCACTGTTATTTCTTAGCCACTCTGTGTTGCCCTCCTAGTCCAAGGAGCCCACTTGGCCAATATTCTGCTTGACCAACACAAGCCTTCCTGCTAGGAGGGATAAGATGAGGAACCGGTTTCCTGAAATCACTGCAGGTCATCATGGTATTTAACCTGGTCTCTGGACCCGGAACTGAGAGAAGTGAAAGATTCTGGTGCTGCTCTTTCTGTCCACCATCATATAGGCCTCTGTGACTTTTATTTTTAAAATGGGGTGGGGAGTTCATTGATAAATTCATACTTTTAAAAATTACTTCTGAGTGAAAAGGGCAGTGGCAGCAGATCAGAGTTAGGTGAACCCTGAGTTGGCATCGGGAAGACCCCATACAAACCCAGAAATGGAAAAATCCTCTAACAACTTCATATTGTCAGTATGGGCTTGGGTACCCCTAAGTATGCCAAAAACATTTGCTGCCAATAAATGTGACATGAAGGAAAATCTACTACCCCAGGCAAGCAGATTTTGGAGTGGTTTTACTCAGTGCAGTGATCGACTGGGATGGAGTTTCTTAAGAAAGACAGTCCTAGGACAAGCTCACTTTGCCTTAGAGTCAACTTAAGAACGATCGGGGAAGGATGGGCAGGTGAATGCAGGACGACATTCTCTTGAGTAAAGACTATGTTACCCCCAGTGGAGAAACAGAAACCAAGAAAGTAAAAATCAGAAGATCATATCACCAGAATTTGTGACAGAGCTTTCCCTTTCTGCAAGGTAGGGGAGAGGTGACATGAGCAAACTGAATAAAGCGTGGCACAGTGCAGAGCTATATTTTTGTGGACAGATGAAAGTGGCAGACCCACCAGTTTCAGTTCTAAAGGTCAAAGGGTAACAGCTGTAATAAATGGAGAGAAAATTGTAGGGCGCTGGGAAGCTAGTCTCAGCACTTCACTATGGACTCCTTCCTAAGGAGTAAATGGAAATAATCTGTCTGGAAGTGATGAAGTATTTGAGGACTGAAACCAAAAAAGAAATCTATTCTGCTCAGCCGCCCACCCACCCACCTTGAAGTGGGCTGGACATTGATCATTGAAAATCTTGAAGTTCACTGATTCCGAAGAGATTCTCAAGGCCACAGAGGGTGTCCTAAGGATTGAAAAGTTTTCCAAGTGACCAATGGAGGTGAACTAAGTTATAGGGCAACATAAGACTGGAGACCAGAGGAAGCTGTGGGGGCCTTTATTCAGACACTTTACTCAGAAATGACATGGGGATATGTGGAAGGAGGTCAGGGAGCATTTAGAGGCTGGATCTATTAGAAGGCAGTGGTGAATTGAGAGAGCCTCATGAGGATCACTGGGAAGACTTTGTGCTGGGACTCCCAGAGCTAGACACTGGACAGCCACTCCACACAAATAGAATGGAAGACCTGGGCTTCCCAACCTCAGGAATGACAATAGCCACTCAAAATATATAAATAAGTAAGTAAATAAATAAATATGGAAACCTTGAAAATTTGGCACTTGACCCAATTACGTGAAATACAGCAAGTCTGAGTGACTTTCCAAATATTACAACAGAAAGAACTAGAAAGTCTAAACAAAATGGTTGGCACCGATTACTTTCTAGAAGCCATTACAATCTAGAAAACAAATTTGGGATGGTGAACTGAAGGCTTGGGGTGGTGAATTTCTGCAATAAACCAACAGAAGTTGCTGTGGCAAGAAGGAATGGGCAGAGACTGAGAACGAATAAGAAGGTGTGAAATTGCCTATGAAGTTAAATATACACTCATCATGTGACCCTGCAGTCTCCCTCGTTGGTATTTACCCTAGAGAAAGGAAAATTTATGTTCACACAAAAATCTGAATGTAAATGTTTATAGAAACTCAAACCCGGAGGCAACCCAAATGTCCTTTGTGGGTAAATGGACAAACAGATTTGGTATGTCCATACAATAAAAACACAGTAACTGTCAGTAATAAAAGGGAATGAATTATTGATACATGCGGTAACATAGATAAATCTCAAATGCATTATACTGAGTAAAAGAAACCAGAATTAGAAAGCTACATTCTGTATATTTATAAGCTAGGAAATGCAAACGTTTGTGGATAGAAAACAGATCAGTAGTTGCTCTCGGCCAGAGGTAAAGGGAGGTATTGGCTACCAAAGGGCACAAGGGAACTTCTGTGGTATGGAAGTATTCTAGGTGCTGATTATGCTTACACAACTGTACGTTTGTCAAATCTCATGTAACTTTTATCTGAAATATGGTGAAGCTTACTACATGTAAAATATATCTTAATAAACCAGTAAGTCAACAAAATATTGACTTAATAATTTAAAAATAAGTCAGTAAAAAATATACTGAAATAAACTGACTTTTTAAAATGCTGAATTAAAAATTTTAAAAACCTGAATATTCAAGGAGGACACATTGGAAAAAACAGGCCAATCTGGTTGGTTCCAGTTTGGATGCAGTTTCAGACCAAGGGCAGGGCCCCAGGCCCAAAACCCTACATGAATTCTCCTATTATGTCCAGGAAGAGACTGGTGTGTCCGCACTTCAGGGAGAATGGGTGCCTCCTGAGGCGCCATGTTGAGCAATTCAGTCTGCCTGCCTGTTCACTACATTTCACATCCAGGGAGAGATGAAAGAAGTGATTTCAGTTCTGAGGCAAAATGTTCAAAAACTTCTGAGCACACTGTCCTCACAAACTTCAAACTTAGGAAGGCAAGAGTAGTGAGTTCCCAGCACATAATTACTTCACGTAGCCACACTGGGGTTGTGGAAGGATTCAAGTGGGGCCTTTCTCACTGAATTCTGGGTACAAACCTAATTCATTAAGAATTCAGCCACTGTGTATCATACGCTTGATTTTGTTGTTGTTTCTTTGTTTTAGATTTCACATGTAATTGAAATCATTCAACATTTGCCCCTCTCTCTTTTTTTTAGTCTGACTTCACTTAGTATAATGCTTTCAAAGTTCATCAGTGTTGTTACAAATTGACAGGTCTTTCTTTTTTTAAAAAAAAGATTTTATTTATTTTTGCATAGAACTAGGGTATAGGTCAGAGGTGGTGGGGGGGCGGTGGGGAGAGGATTCACCAGAGACAGAGTGGGGAGCAGAACAGGCAGATCAACTGATGAGGGGAGCAGCAGGCAAGACAGGAGGGTCTGCTGTGTTCCCTCCCAGATAGAGGAACAAATTCAGACCACCACAGAATTGAACTCAGGCCATTGCAGGGGCCATCACAATGGTAGGTTTCATTTTTTATGGCTGACTACCATTTCATTCTATATATATACACATGCACGCACACACACATGCACGCACGCACACACACACACACACTCCCCAAATTATCTCTATTCATTTATCCATTGATAGACACTTAGGTTATTTCCACATCTTGACCATTGTAAATATTGTTGCAATGAACATAGTGATGCATGTATCTTTTCAAACTTGTGTTTTTCATCTTCTTTACCCAGATTTGGAATTCCTGACTCATACGTCAAGCTTATGACACAGAGAAAGGCTGATGATTACCAGAGGCGGGGGTGGGGGGGTAGGTGAAATAGGTTAAAGAGGCCAAAGGGTACCAAATTCCAGTTACAAAACAAACAAGTTGTCGGAATGCAATGTACATCATAGTGACTATAGTTAATAATATTCTACTGCATATTTGAAAGTTACTTAGAGTTAATCTTAAAAAGTCATCTCCAGAAAAATGTACCTAGGTATGGGGACAGATGCTTAACAAGATTTATTATGGTGGTTGTTTCACAATATATACAAATATTAAATCATTAACTCATGCACCTGAAAAAAAATCATCAACTGTTTGTGGGATGAGGAAATTTTCTGGCATACCTGAAACCCCACAAGCAGCACCCCATATTGAACTGGGCTTAAAGTAGGTACGTCTTAGGAACTTAAGGGTTTCTTTTTTTTTTCTAACCTAACAGAGCCATCAATCCCTTGGAGAAAGAAAAAGCCAACATAATGTGATTAATTTTGATGGGGTAGTCATCAGGATAGTAAAATCCATCCCAGGGAACATGCATTCACACTTGAAATCAAGAATCAAGTGGTGTATGGACTATAGCTGCCTTAAACTCCAACAGAAACAACCTCATGGCTGTCGATGTCATAGGAGAAATAAGAACAATAGTCCAAAAATCACTGGCTTGGAAGTAGAGCTATTATCAAGGTTCATCCACAGTCACTTCTATCTGATTTGGAATCAAGTGGAATTTGGTAAAATGCTCTATGTTGGAGGTCTCAATTTGTCCATAAAACCTCTGGCACTAGTAGCAGCCATAGGCCACTACTCCATTAGTAGCATGGTTAGTGCCACAGGCTACTACTCGTAGAAAAGACTTTGAGTGGAGAAGTGCTTGGAGAAATATCCAGCTTCTCCATGGGAAATAGCTATCTCAATATCAATTGATGCCTATGCCTATTAATTTATTACTATCCTCTTAGTAAATAATCTTGGGAGAGAACTATCCACCAAAAGAGCAAGCAAATTGTACTTTGAGCATGATTTCTTTGCACAAGGAAAAGCTGGACTTTCATCTCGGAAAATGAAATCGGGTCAAGGAGGTTGAAATCATGGCCCCTGGGTTTCCAAAAGAGCGATCCATTTTGAGGATGCCTAGACACCATGGTCACAAAGTCAGCCTATTGATTTCTGACAGTCAGTAGGTTGTTGGACTAGTGGGACATCTAGTACTTGGTGAAATCTATTTGTCACCACTTCTGTCATGCTCCCGATTAGAGCAGGAGGCAGTCTGGCATAACACCGAGTGCAGACTCTGGAGCCATTGTTGCTACTGTTCAAACACTACCTCTGCCATTTCCTAGCTGTGGGGCCTTTGTCAGGTTATGTAACATCTCCATGTTTCTATCTCGCCATTTGTGGAAGTCGATAGAGTAATGACAGTAACTTCATTTTCACATTGTTGTGAGTGGTCATTTTAACAATGTATGAATGTTCATAAATGTGAATTGACTCACAGCAAACCAGACCTCTCCTAAGGAGTGTTACTATTTTCATTTCCAGAAGCCCAAAATATAAAAGTTAGTGGATAATAATTAGAAACTTTGAATACCTCGACCAAAGTAGGCAATAAGACTCTTGACTATAAGATTTTAGAACCACAGATCTGAACTGGATCCACTTCTCTGCATTTTTGTTACTGGCCATTACAACCTGGAAGAGGGCCAGGAACATCAAAATATCATGTAAACCCCCTTTTTCATAGGTGTGTCCCAACTTTTCCTTTTATATGTTTGGAAACTCCTAGCATCACTAACCGAAGTCTGTATAGTGATCTGTATTAGTCTCCTATGACTGCCATAATAAATTATCATGAACTGGGTGATTTCAAACAACAAAAGTTTATTCTCTGGCAGTTATGGAGGCCAGATATCCAAAACCAACGTGTCAGCAGTGCCATGCTCTCTCTGAAGGCCCCTAGGGAGAATTTATTCCATTTCTTGCTCTTTCCTCCGGTGGTGTCCACATTCTTTGGCAATCCTGGGCTTGTAGAAAATTTTTTTCAGTCTTGGCCTCTGCTGCCACATGGCGTTGTCCCTAAGTGTCTGTCTCTGTGTCTCTTTGCCTCTTCTTATAAGGAGACTTGTCATGTTGGATTAAGGACCCACCCTACTGACCTCGTTTAACTTAATTACACCTGCAAAGATCTTTTTCCCAATTAAGGTCACAGTCACAGGTGCCAGGGATTAAGACTTCAACATATCTTTTGGGGAGTACAATGTCAATCATTTGTCAAGTCATGACAGCATCTAAGACAATGGACATGTTTGCATTGAAACCATGATGCTGTCACATATATTGGATGGTGGGAAGAACTAAACAGTAACGTAGACTTGATGTCTATGTGTCTCTAACTTATTGACTACTTCTTACACTGCTACCTATCTACATTGTTCCCTGGGATGGTCCCTAAACAGCCTCTCTAAGAATTCCTTTCAGGTGACTTTTTGGGGGCATAACTTTAGGTAAACTTTGCAAACCACGCTGAAGCTTGACTCTTGGTGGCAGTTCACAGCTGCTATTATTGAATTGAGGCCAACAACGAAGGAGAATGTTCCCACCTCTAGAAACGATCTGATTCAAGTAGTAGATCTTGGGCTAAAGCAAGGGGGGTACTTTCAACTGAGAAATGACCTGGTAAATAGCAAACCTCATGGATACACATGGGCAGTTACGTATCTCACATCTTTAATCCATGGACACGTAGGCAAAATGAGTCCAAAATAAAGGTTAATCTGCTTACGGGCTGCAGTATCTTAGGGTCCGACTAGGTAATGCCTTTCCCTTTAGGTTGATGGGCCTAAGAAGTAAAAACATTACATGTTTTTTATTCCAATTGTTTTATTTATACTTTTTGTTTTATTTTTTAATTAATTAGCTATTTTTTCTTACATCATTATAGTCCCCATACTTCTCCTGCCACTGTATCACCCATGAACCATCCCCATATTTCCTTGTGTTCATCCTTCCCCTGAAAAAAAAAAAAAACTTTACATATTAAGGCCTGACTGGCAAATTTGTGTAAAGCCTTCAATATATCAAGAGGGTTAGGGTCCAAGAGTGGAAGTCAAAGGTAAGGCACAGTTTGGCAGTTACAATAATTAGTCATGAATTTTATTTTTAAAAAAATATTTATTTATGCATACAAGAATAAATATGTGGGGTACAGGCCACAGATGCAGGAGGTGAGAGGATTCACCAGAGACAGAGTGGAGAGCAGAACAGGTGGCTTGAATGAAACACACTGCTGAGGGGAGCAGCGGGCGAGGCAGGAGAGGTCTGCTGTGCCATGTGGGTCAGTTCCCTGGCCGGGGATTGAACTTGTACTGCAGTGGCTGCAGATAGCTTCAAAGTGCTGTGACTCAACCCCTTGCGCCACCAGGGAGACCCTAGTCCTGGATTTTAAATGTGAAGTCAGTCAACTATATGATACAGTCTAAGGTCCAGATTGAGACTCTACTCTCGTCAAAAAAAAAAAAAAAAAAACCCTAAAATGATTNGTAAAAAAAAAAAAAAAAAAAACCCTAAAATGATTGCTAATTGGTCACAGCACATTGCCAGGTCCCATTCCTGTTTCAATCTTGAGTGAAGGATGGAGGATAAGGGAGATTTTCTTCATAGTATGCAAGCACATACTGGGTATATACAAATGGGAAAAGAGGGTTAATCAGTCCTGGTTTGTCCATGCAGTGCAGAAACTCTCAGCCTCTTACCCAAGGGCCAAAACCAGAGATAGCTGCAAGGCTTATTCCTGAAATATTAGCTATAGTGGCCATAAAAATGTACCACTGGGGCCCTCCCTGGTGGCACAGTGAATTAAGCAAAGCACTATGAAGCAAACTGCAACCACTGCAGCACGAGTTCGATCCCTGCCGCCAGCAGGGGAGGTGACCCAATGGCGCAGCAGACCTCTCCTGCCTTGTCCGCTGCTCCCCTCAGCAGTGTGTTTTGGTCGGTCTGCCTGTTCTGCTCCCTGCTCTGTCTCTGGTGAATCGTCTCACATCCCGTGAGTCTGTCCTGTACCCCAGCTCTTGTATGCATAAATAAATAAATCTTTTTTAAAAATGTACCACTGCAACCTCCTGCTATAGGAAACATGACTAATAGTCCCAGTTTCCCCGACTCGGTCCACTACCCATGTTTGCACCAAGACCATGATTACCTAGGGGAACACCTATTGGGCAAAGAGGATGGCATCCTGAGTTGTAGATGGAGACATATTCCTTATCACAAGTTGGTAACCCAAACGCTGAAGACTTCACCGGTAGTGACCTGGGAACAGTAGAAGGGAACACCCTTGCAGGTACACTGGTCCTGGGGTAAGAGAAGTTGGCTGGTTATTACTGAGGCCCTACTAAGGAGATTGAGGGAGGCAGTTAATGAGCAATTCACGGCTAATATAAGAGCCAGATGCTTCCATTAGTAGCTTGTAAAGATGCTCTTTTCTCCTTTACCAGGAGAGTAGACACATTCGGGGAGCAGACTTAGGACTTGATGAGAAGATCCTAAAGATGATTCAATGCTCATCTTAGACAGAGCCCTGGAAAAACCTGGGACCTGAACAATAGGATGAAGACATCTGGATGGATAGTCCTGAGATGTTCACTCTATAGATTTCTCTACACTCTCAGAGGGCAGGGCCTCCCTGGTGGCACAAGGGGTTGAGCGCCGCACTGTGGAGTTTCCGCAGCCACTGCAGCATGAGTTCGATCCCCGGCCAGGAAGGGGACCCACATGGCTCAGCAGACCTCTCCTACCTTGCTCACTGCTCCCCTCAGCAGAGTATTTCAGTAAATCCGCCTGTTCTGCTACCCACTCAGTCTCTGGTGAATCCTCTCACCCCCGTCCTCTGGCCTGTACCCCAACTCTTGTATGCATAAATAAATAAAATATTTTTTTAAAAAAGAAATTGCAGAGGCAGTCTATGCTTCCCTAGTAAGAACTAGCACTTCCCTTGTGCTGGAAGATGCCAGTGGAGCTTCACCCTACAAAATAAATGTTTCCCTTTGAAGAACAGTCCCAATCTTTTCTCCTGGCTGCCAGGCTGATAACCTGAGTTAAATCCCAGCATAGCCCAACTGGAAATATGCTGGGCTCGATAATGATGAAAAGAAGATTCTTCACTTAAGGAGCTGCAAGAATGAACTAACACTCAATGGCATGAGATTTTGAGGTGCTTGATCAAAGTAGCTAGAATGGAAAGAGTTTGATGGTACCTTCTCAGGAAGTGAATTTAACATCCTGGTAAGCACCCCAGAGTTGAGTACACTCACTGCTTGGTCACTGGATTAGGCAAAAGTCCATGATGAATAAGGTGGGAGTGCCTGAGTTGCCTGGAGGATGGTAGAGGAAGGACCAAAGCAGCTGAAGGAACTGGACATGCTGGAATGGATATATCATGTGAGACCAGAAATCACACCAGGCCTCCCTGGTGGCGCAATGGGTTAAGCAACAAACTATGAAGCAAACTGAAGCCACAGCAACATGAGTTCGATCCCTGCTGCAGGCCTGGGAGGTGACCCACATGGCACAGCAGACCTCTCCTGCCTCACCCGCTGCTCCCCTCAGCAGTGTGTTTCAGTCGATCTGCCTGTTCTGTTCCCCGCTCTCTCTGGTGAATCCTCTCTCTCTCTCTCTCTCTCTCTCACACACACACACACACACACACTCCTGGCCTATAAGCCAGCTCTTGTATGCATAAATAAATAATTCTTTTTAAAAAGAAAAGAAATCCCACCAGGGATTTCCCACCTGGTCATGAGGTGCCAGAAAAGTCACTTGCCAAAGCCATCAGGAATGTACTAGTAAGGGAGGCACCAGTGCCACCGGAAGTTCAGTGGTGACTCTCACCTGATATCCAGGACTGAGAGTAGCCAAGGTGGTCACAGAGCTGAGCTTATTAAAGTCTCTGAGGATCATGGAGCCCTGAAGTAATGGAGGCGAGATGGCAGCAATGAACTTCCAGGAACCAGGAGGCTGCAGTCACCTTAGTGGCTGGCAATACTTTTAGGCAGAAGAGGAGCCAAGGGGGCGGGTAGCATGAGGGAGATATTTGTGGTGACAGAACACTCTGATTGTGGTGGTGGTTATGCAAATAAATACATATGATAAAATGTCACGGAATAATCCAAAAACATACAAAATAAATGAACACATGCAAAAAAGGGGAAAATCTGAGCAATCTAATTGTATTGTGCCAATAGTTATAAGTTCCATAAGATATCACATTGGGGGAGCTGGATGATGAGTATATGGGACTTCTCGACTATTTTTGCGATTTGTTGTGAGTCTACAATTATTTCAAAAATTAAGGGGGGGCAGAAAAGAGTTTTGGAGCAAAGTCCAACTCCAGAGGCATATTAGCATAAAGAGGAACGGCAGCCCTCAGGCCGGAAGTGGTGCTCCTTTGTTATAAAGTAATAGATACCTGAAACATAGAGGAAGGATTGCAGTTCACATTTTCCTCTTTTTTATTTTATTTTTTAGTTGAAATAACATTGCATTATAACATTATATATGTTTCAGATGAGCATCATTGACAATCATGTTTATATACTACAGCACTGAAAGTGAATATACTTTCACCACTGAAAATTCAAGCTTTCACCATACCATTGCCCCCATTGTGTTGGTTACAATTTTTATATTTTAAAGCTAATTTCTCTATCAGCTATTCCTGCTGCTTGGTAATGCTGCAAGGACGTTTTCAGTAGCAAATTAGTTCAAAATGCATGCCTCCTATCATCAGTTATCACTTCTGGTAACTTTTATGTATCCTATTTGATGTTACAAAATCAGGACTTGAATTATTCATACCACACAGATTATGGCACACTGTGTCATCTGTCCATACAGGCTACTATTCTCTTTTTAATTTTTTTTATTATTTCTTCTCCTTTACCCCAAGTCCCTCATTCCCCTCTCTCTGCCACATACACACTGCATGTATTTTAATATTCTTGGGTATGTTCCTATCTTTTAAAAATATATAGTGTTGCTTGAAGTCACAACTTTTAAAGCATTTTTGTTCTAAAAAATAATTTTTCAGGTTTTCATTTCTTTTCTGGATAATGTCACTTTATTATCTAGCCTTGTTACATTTTTGATTGTCCACATCATGGAAAACAATGTAGGGTCTACTCAGTGTCACATTCCTCAGCCCACTGACATTATGTTACTATTTGTTTTGCTCTCAGACCCAAAGCTTTTTATCTAGTTGGGCCTGTTGCATGTCATGAAAGGTCAGCCTCCCAATGCCAGGGTCAAGGATGAGCGCTTTGTTTCCTGGACCGGAATGAGCAGCAGGGAACTGTATGAGCTGACACCTACACATCTCTCCAGGCCTCTCTGAAGTGTGCCTCCCTTTATAATAGAGGCTAGCAAGCTAACAGCTCTATTTTCATTTTTACTCCTTTGAAACCAGGAAATGAATCTAATTTAGGTTCTGTTTATCAGGTATACTTATGAGATAATTCTCCTTAAAAATTTAGTCAAGTGAGACAAGTGGATCAAGAAGATGTGGCACAGGGGCCTCCCTGTTGGCACAGCACTATGAAGCTATCCACAGTTCCATCTCCGGCCAGGTTGCTGACCCACATGGCACAGCAGACCTCTCCTGCCTTGCCCGCTGCTCCCCTCAGCAGTGTGTTTCAGTCAGTCTGCCTGTTCTGCTCCCCACTCTGTCTCCGGTGATTCCTCTCACCCCCTACACTGCTGGCCTGTACCCCAGCTCTTGTATACATAAATAAATAAATCTTAAAAAAAGGTGTGGTACATATACACAGGAGAATATTACTCATCAATCAAAAGAGATAAACTCAAGTGATTTGTGGTAACGTGCATGGAACTGGAAGCGATAAATCTAAGCGAAGTGAGCCAGAAGGAGAGATAAATACTGGACGATTTCAGTATATATGTGGAGGCTAGAGGAGTCAAACAAGGGATCAGACATAGACAAACTGTAAGACTGACCCTTGAAAGCAGACCTCAGACCTAAGACCTGAGACACGCAAGAGAGAGAGAGAGGAGTGTAGGGTAAGTGAATCGGTCAGGCTTTGTGGCTATCACCTGCAGCCTTGATTGTGCTAATGCAGGAGGCACTTGGGAGTGTGGTCTTGAAGTATGCATGTCTGACGGTGGACACCTGGAGCATGGTGTAGGCATGTGTGTGTGCACACCTGAGCCTAGAGGCTGAGGCTATAAGGGCGGCATGACTTGGACAAAAGTGGCTATGGTGGAAGAAGACTAGAGAGGACAAGCGACAGCCGAGAGAGGGAGACGATGAGATGATGCCAGAGAGAGCCCAGAGAGAAAGAGTAAAGATTGGCCAGAGGCTGGGAGACCTGCCAGCCTCCTGGCTCCCGGGTCTCCCTGCCTTGCCAGCCTGTGGACCTACCCTATAACAGTTGGCATAGAAAGAGCATTAGTGCCTGAAAAAGCCACCGAGGGATCCAGGACTCTCCTTTACCCGTCTGCCTGAATCGAAAACCTGCCCCGTGCCTGCTGGCACTGGAGAACCAGAGTGGGGGGATGAGAAGGGTGGAAGGTGCTGGAGGACCGTGGGCACTTGGGTGGAGGGAGAATTATGGGAACCACACCTGAGGGGAGAAATCCTGTACTGTGAAAGAAGTAAGCGAGGATGTTCAATAATAATAATAATAATAATAATAAAGAAAATTTAGTCAAGTGAAGAGAGGTGGCAATCTGAGAGACCACCATTCTGCCGCCCGGGTTCTAGCTAACACGGATGGTTCCGGAACAACAGGTACGGTGGCAGCTTCCCGATCTCGAAGAGTACAGCCCAGGTAGTATGTTCCTGACCAAGAGCTGTGAAGGACGCTTCCTGATTCCAGGACTGTGGGGAGGGTGAGGTGATCCCAAACCCGGCTTTCACGTAAGAAACTTCTGACACCCCAGTTTCCTGCCACCACCTGGCAGGGGTGGCGGCCTTCCTGGGGGAACCATTCTTTCTGCTGGTCAGGTCGTCATTCTTGGCACTAAGCTTAGAGGTTGTTCCTTTCACCCTTCTGGTGATTCGACAAGCACCTTATTCCCTATGTTAATTCCATCTCCTGGTGAAATAACCAGAGTGGCTTTGACTTGGGACAACTGACCTTTGACTCATACACGTGCCAATCAAACTAAAGCTTTTCCTCTAAGAACCTCTCAGCTATGAATACAAGCCGGGGAGTCCTTTCAGACAACTCCCAGCAATTCATTTATTTTTAGGAGCCCTCATAAAAGGATGTCTCTCTCATAAAGTATGCCTCTTCTACCCTTCGCAAACCCTAGACTAGTGACCAAACAAAGGTTGGCGAAGGAACTCCTTTCCCTGGGCAATTAGAACCCCTTCTCAATGAAATTTGCTTTTACTTTGTCCCAGAATAAATTGACCAGATAGGGAAATGTTTCACTCTTTTGCGTAGGACCCAGATACGAAAGGCTTAGGTTCAAGAAGGGAGATGAGAGAAGAGGAGGGTCTACATACCACCTTTCACAGGCCGTCGAAAGAAAATGGGCTCTGGGTGTGGCAGTCTGGGGTCACCTGGAAATGCTCCCGGAAGAATCAGCCTGCTGAGCCCCATTGGGGTGACCGAGGCAGCCTGCTCACCAGCCCTGCTGCCTGCTTGCCGTGTGTTCTCAGCCCCCAAAATGTGTCGCATCAGTCTGAGAATGGGGAAGACACACTCTTCTCTGGTATGCTAGTGTGTGCAGTGTCTTCAGATGTTAGCAAAAGGATCAGTGGGTTGTGAGGGCCCTGGGCAGCCCAAAGGCAAGTATACAGAAGGTGCCAAGTCATGCAGATGATAACAATTGGTACTTCTACCAAATGAGGTCCCAGCCAGCCCTTCTCCTCCTCTGGATTCATATCCTCTGAGCCACTTTGCTATTTTTCATTCTGTCTTTTTAAGCTTGTCCACACTGATTCCTCTATATAACTTATACTCTGAGTTTCCTGCCTTTCCTAGATTCCTATGAACCAAGCACCTGTGGGAACTATGTGTTTTCCAACAGATACATTTCTAAATACCCTCTTTGGGGGTCTAGTCCTAGGTCCTCTTGTCTGTGTCCTTTCCAGGCACACAGCCCTGATGGGACCTGACCCAGTTTAGACTGACAGCTTACTAAAGAATAGCCACCCACCTGCACCCCAGGCATCATTTTAGTATGCTTTTCTGACACATTTCAAAGTTGGAGGGTTTGGAAAGGCAGAGCGTATCCCAAGGTTGTGCTCTGAACACAAGATTAAAGATTGGAGAGAACCCTGATAGCCTGCTCTTTTGGTTAAGATAATGCTGGCTACTGTAACAAACAAACCCTGGAACAACTGCAGTGGCTTAACACAATAGAAGTTTAATCCCTGCCCCATAAACCCAGTGATGATGTTCTTACCTGGTGGTGGCCTCCTTCTGTCCTGGGATCTCACTCTCCTATGGGGTCCCACTGTTCCCTCCATTTTTACCTGGCAGATGGTGAAGAAGGCACAGCCCCTCATTTGGTCACATGGCAATTCTCCTATTCCGCAAGCAAGTGCTGGATACCTGGATGGAGCTGGGGTGACGGACACTAGGAACAGTAACACCCAAATGGGCAGCCGCCTCTTGTGAGTTGCACACCATGGAAAGAGCCTGAATGTTCGGCAACCTCTGAGCCATCTCGGCCACGTCCCACTTGTTCCTTTTCAAACAATTAGCTCCTAAATATACCACAGGTCAAAATAAAATTTTAAATTTCATCAATAGGTAATGAGGCAAAATGTCCCGAAAATAAAGAAAGAAGTGAAACCCTGTTAGTATCCGAGATAAAACCTTTTTAACACCTGAAAATTGGCCGCAAATATAAGTGCAACTGAAGTTTCAAGACTCTTCTTCATGGGTCATAAAAAAAAAATCGCAACCTCACTCTTTACGACATTTAATCAATTGGGCACAAAGGCTGAAAGGTTAAAAACAAATTCAGAATAAAAGTCCCCAAACTCCTTCTTGAGGCACATATTTTTCAAATATTGAGAAAACATTAGCAGTGAAATAATCGTTCACTATGTGTGTGTTGACGACGCATGCTTACTTCTGCTTATACACTGCTCTTCTGGATCTGGCAAGACTTCCCAGCATGCGTCTGTACCTCCCAGGTAGCACCTTCAGGGAACATGAAGCCAAACCTGTTCTTGAGAGGCCAGCTCAAGAAGGAGTTCCAGAAGACTCCATGCCGGTCCTCCCGCTGTGTCTCCAGCTTGTGGTCCCCCAGCTAGCACAGTAAATACCCTCCACCTCCACCTCACCAGTCAGTGGTAAACACTAGATCTCCCCACGCAAAGATACCCCTTCATTCACGCAAGTGTGCGTACGCCACCGTGTGCTCCCCTGACCCAAGGCTCTGTTTTCTCCATATCTAAATCTTGAAACAAGATTTTTGTTTATATTCACTGTACAGAATCCACTGCCATCAAATAATGAGCATTGTAGAATTAAATGCCTATTTCCTGGGCAGGGTAAGTTTGGGGGGTTGTCCCCAGTATTTAAATGGAAAGTAAGTTCCTGTCAGACATGCACTTTTTTGTGTGTTTTTTTGCTGCTGCTGCTTTCATTTCAGTCTCGAGCAACCAAATCTCTGTCCTCCTTCATGCCTGTCTACAACATCTCCCCAACTTCCATTTCCCCTGGCTTCCTTCTCTCCCTCAGGTATCTTGCCCAGGTCCTCTCAGTCTCTTTACTTTCACTTTTGGAGGAATTGAAGCATCTCCGAGTTTATCCTTCCAAATGTGTATACCACTCCACCCTCTACTGAGAACTCCCTTCAGGTCTGTGACAGGCCATTAATAAAATCGAGGTTGATGACTTTCTACCTAACCACTCCCTCCTCCAAAAAAGATCTGTTAATAGCACTGACCTTCCTTAGGGTGATATGGGATCATCCAACTAAATTTCTCTTCTGCTAACTGTCCAACAGAAACATCCTAGTATTTTTCACCTGACTTTTAGGGGAGTCACTATGTTTGGGGGTATTACATCTGCAGAAGCCAATCGATGGCACACTGTCAGATACTGAGTGGGGAGGAAATACAAGTTATAGACCAAGTGAAATGCAAAACGCATAATGCAGCTTCTCAATGCGCTTAGCCTTATGAATGAAGACCAGTGACTGGCCCTTGAATTGAAACTGATCAATCCACCAGGCAATTCAAGCCCCCCCCCCCGCCCCCCGTCTATGCACTCCAGCTACAGGAAGCAGACCACAACAATGAAGTTATACTAGGTGAAGGACGTTTCACAGTAGTGTGGGTTCATTTTAAGACTGGCGGGTGACTAATATAAAACTAAGGCCTGACAGAGACTATGACAGGCCAGCATATTTCAGTGGGGTGTGTTAGAAAAAACACAACAAAATGAAAACATTGAAATATAAGGCATGGCTTTAAATAGGACATTCGCCTGGGTGAATCCCAGCTCCTGGGTCTCCTCTGGATTCTGTGACAGGCAGAGTCCTGGGCCTGGGGCAGAGAAGGTCCCAGAGTCAGCCTATAGAGGTGTGAGCCGGGCCTGCATAGCAGAGATTTCTTGGGCTTGATCTTTCTGGACTGAGAATATTGAAGGTCACAAGGAGCAGTCTTGAGAATGGACCTCTCTAACCCATTAGAAAAACAGACAGGACCTTGATGGGAATGACCACCAATGAGAAAACAAGGTGTACAGGAGAAGAAAGCTGCCCTAGGGAAGGGTCAGTTCTGGGCGAGAGCAGGCGCCAAAGGGCTCCTGAGAGCAGCCTGGACTGTAGGCAGGTCTTTCCACCTCCACGTTCCACTCAAGACCTGCTGGTAACTTACATCAGCCATAGTGGGAGCATGTACAGGCAAATGCCACAAATCAGGGTTTTTCTCTCTCCTGGAGAGCTGCTTTACCAGCACGCCTCTGCCTGTGGGTATGTGCCCAGGGGAGAGAGGGGCCTCCCCAGGGCAAGCCGCTTCCAGCCACTACCTGAAATGGACGTCTGTCAATGCAGCCCTGCTTAGTTTCTTTGTGGTTATAATGACCCCTGATCTCTTCCTTGGCCCTGCTTATATAAACATTCTTATTTTATTCTTTGGGTTTGCATTGGGCCCGCTCATCCTGAGATGTAAGTGTACAACCTAAATCCAAACTGACTGGCACATCAGAGCGTTTTGCTGCAGAACAAGGAAAGCCGTGGTCCCATCACCCTTCTCAATATAGGTCACAGCTACTGTGCGCCTACTGTGTGCAGGCGCGTTCAATGGATTTTCTCCCTCAATCCCCAAAACTGCTGTGGACACTGGGTATTAGCATCACCCACTTTACACATGGCAACACTGAGACTAGGGTTTCTAAGTGAAGGCCACACCAAGCCAGATCCTCAGTCAGGATTTGAACAGCTCTGCATCAGTCTAATTTCATGTTCATAATCACTCCATCACTCTGCTCTCAACACTTTTATCAAACATCGTGGTAAAGCACTGTGGGGGGAGATAGAGAGTGTTCAGGGACCGCCACCCTCCTTTGCCCAGCCTCGGTCTCATTATACTTCAGACAGTGTGTGGCGAGAGTGCTGAGGAAAAAGAGCCAGCTGACGCGTGGGATTGCCAAGCAACAGCTTATGAAACGAACTCAAACCATGGCAACCAAACACTGCGGCCCCAGCAATAGCCTCATTTCATTTACAAGAGTAAGAGGAGCTTTGTCAACAACTGATGAGATAAATGAGAAGACTACCTGCTACACAAGTACAAGGAATTGTCGTTATCATCATCGCTATTTTTAAAGCACACAACACCAAATAATCTATAAAAACAATTCCCTGGAATAAAATACAGGATTAAACTCATCGTTCTATCACACAGGAAACCATGTATGTACACACACATTTTTTTAATGTATATCTCTGATACCCAAAAATCTCAATGGAGTGCCCTTTATTTTATAGGGCTATTCATTTTGGGGTGGAAAGAAGGGCTAACCCATGAATACCCCTCATTTAAAAATCAATTTATTTACAAAGCACCTTCTAATTAATTCCTCACAATCACACTGTGTGCTTGTTATTATTTTTCCCTCTCCGCAGGCAGGAGAAGCATGACGTGGGGATTGTAAATGAGTTTTCGTAGGGTGCACAGATAATAAAGCACAGATCCAGGGTGCCCTCCTGCAAAAATGTTGTAAGTCTAAGAACCCTCTGAGAATCTGATCACCTCTATATGCCCCCTCCCTTGAACAATGCGCAGAGAGCATCTCATCCACCACAGTTTGCCTGGAATTCAGAGGTACTCATGTTTTTCCCTGATGCACATCCAGACAACCTAGCTGGAAGAACAAAATTCATTTGTTTTTCACCGTGATACACAGTGTTCTTGGTGCATTTTTATTTGTTTTCTTCAGTGGTTACATGAAACCTCCTCCCACTTCAGAGGGTTGTTAAGCTGGGAGCCACAGAGAGTTGGTGATTGTGGCAGAGGGAACTGGCCATCACAGAGCTGTTAAAAACTTCAATCTGCCCCAATTTTGGTCTTTCCAAATTCCATCCTGACATCCTCCTTCACTCTCTCCCTGACCAGGCCCTCATCCACCAGAAACGGGGGAACAGACATCTCCTGGTGAGCAACTGTCTCTGCCTGGGAGGGTTGGTTCATTTGGTCACCTGTGGTGACCTAGACATTGTCACCTTGCTATCAGGAAACCTCATGACTCTTCTAGTAATGGGAGGAATGTGGTCTTCACTGACTGGTGACTGCTGAGCCCTCAAGGTAGAGACTTTTCTCAGGGAACCTAAAGTGCTTTGCTGAGGACCCACACCGGGGAAAACTCTTAAGTGTTTAATAATACATGTCTTTGGCCTCAAACCCTTGCTAGTTGCTGCTGGACCTTCTATAAGCACTATGGACTCTCTTTTCTCTCAGTCTTAAGGTCCAGACTGAAAGCTAATTGAGTACCCTTTCTGATCCTCTAGGTCATATTATGGCAGTATTTGTAAATGACAGGGAACCAAATCCACTGAGGGTGGCATGTGAGAGAGAGGCGAGGGGTGGTGTGGGGAGGATGAGTGGGGGAGAGAAAGGCCTGGAATGTCATCAGTATCTTTCCACTTCACTCCCAGTCCTCCCTTCAGTGGGTGGGTTCTTTATCTATTCTGAGAGGACTGGAGGTCCTTTGGACAGACCACATATTCTTTTGTGCCTGAGACAGCCAGGCCCTTATCTCTTGGTTTTCAAAAGACTTAAGCTCCTACAACTGAAAAGACCTTTCTTTCAATTCTATTTTCTTGGTGGAAATTTTCTGAAATCCCTTCTAAAATTCAAAAGCTAATCTTTCACTCTTTGATTCTATTTGCAGTTCTGCTATAATAACTCTACCCTGGGGCAGAAGCCTCGACCCAGTCTTAGGCAGGGCCAGGAGTACAAGGACAAGCTGAAGCTGGGGAGGGGGGGTGAAAAAACAAAGGTTAATAATTGACAATGTCACACCTTCACAGAAAGAAGGAGAAATAGGTTTGTCATAAAAAGGTAAGGGTTCAAGAGAACAAAAGACCAAGGTAGAGCCTAAAAGTGAGCCTTTACCTCTTATTTCTCTGAGAGGAAGCACCACGTGGAAAGAGGAGATTTTAATCTAGTTTTTGCTCCCACTGGATGGATGTTCCATATCCGGGCACAGCATTATGATCTAGAAGATATTGTCTTACACACACATTATGTGTGTTCTCTCATCTAAACCTGTGAGATAATGCTGGTTTGGCCATAAGCAGATGAAAAAATGAGAACCAAAGATAAGAAGTGACTTGCTACTCACACATAGCTAAGAAGTTAAACTGGAATATAACAGAATAGAAACTGGACATAAAAGAAGTTATTTTCTGTTAGACCAATGCTAATACGCTTCCTAGCAGTATTTTTGATCTAGGTTCCTACGGGGTTGAAGGGGGTAGGAGACAGTCCTGTTCGGCCCTGCACACTCAGAGTGTATGTGTCATACTGCAGTCTGCAGTGTAGGACCTGTTGGTGGGCTGATCCAGTTGTCTACAAAGTCGAAGACATCACAAACACTAGAGGCGTCTTACGCTATTGGAACGTGGTGTCGCCTTCCTTTAGATATTCAGGTATATGTAAAAAATGGCTAATAGAGTGGGCCTGAGACTATGGTCTTTAGAAAGGTTGGCCTTTGGGAACTTAGCACTTGTAGGCAGAATACTGGCTGGCTGATGGTAACTAGTTCTGAGAAATATGTGAGTTTACGTAGCAAAAGGGATATCGCAGACGTTATTGAGGTTAAAGGCTTTGAGATGGGGACATGATCCTAGAGTTTCTGAGTGAGCCAAATCTCATCACATGAGTCCTTCAAAATGGTGAACCTTTCCTGTTTGTGGTCAGAAAGAGATGATGGAAGAGGAGTCTGAAAGATGTGACTTGAGAAGGGTTTGACTCATGGCAGCTTTGTGGACAGAAGAAGGGTTCACGAGCTAAGGAATGTGGTGGCCTCTAGAAGCTGAGAATGGCCTTCAGTTTACAACCCACAATGTAACAGGGACCTCTGAACTGACTTCTGTCAACAAGCTGATCGAGGGAGCAGGAAGCGGATCCTCCCCTAGAGCCTCCAGAAAGGAATGCAGACCTGCCGGCACCTTGGTGTCAGCCCGGTGAGACCTGTGCTGGACTTCTGACCTCAGAACTCTAAGATAGTAAATTTGTAGAGTCTAAGCCTCTAAGCTTGTGGAAATTTGTCACGGCAGCAATAGAAAACAAACATAGCATTTGACCTGTTTCCTAATTGATAAGGGTGGCTCTCGCTGTGCAAAGCTGTGTGTCCCAACACTCCTTTTGACACTCTGGAATTTGGGCGCATGCTAGGCAGAGAGTACTGAGTGAGCATCCCCCAATGAAAAAAAATCTGTGGGCACTGAGTGAGCTTTCTCAGGAGAAAATATTACCCACACACGGTTCACTTCTACTCTGAGCACAGGGCGTGCTTGGTGTGCTTCCTCACCAGCGGGGCAGCGCTGACGGAGGTCTGTGCGGGGACTTCTCCCTGTCCCACCTCTATGTTTTTCTTCCTTGCTGCTCTGACTGTGTGTCTTGTTGCTGTAATAATCCCTGACTGTGAGCACAATTATATACTGAGCCCCTTGAGTCCTTCTAGCACATTCACTGAATGCATAGAGGGTTTTGGGGACCCCTGAAATGATGAGGGGTGACAGACCATATTTTGAGTGGCCAGTGAGTTCCAAAGTGCTATGGTAGATGTGATCGAAAGGTAGGCCTGCGTATTTCATGTCTCACTTGGAGCCAGGGACTAGTAGGGGCATGGGGCCCTGCGTGACTGGCTTCCCTGTTGCTGAGCAACGGTGCTATTTTCCAGAACAGAAGAGGGGGCTGGGGTCCAACAGGAAGTGCCCCATGCACCCCAGCAGAGGCACACCTGCTCCCTCTGGTGGTCTATGCCTTTCAACAGTTGCAAGTGTAGGTGGGACTTCATAGTGACTGGGATAGAGCAAATGGCTAGGAGCCACTGCATAAACCCAATTCCAACAAGCACTCAGACCCAGCACTCTTGACAACGCCACCGTGGGAAACTTTGTGTTCCCTCTAGCAATATGTTCTGAGCACAGCATTGTTTCCAGAAGGCATCTGGTTGAACAGTCCGCTCACCCGAGCACTTGACTGTCCTGGCCCTCTACATGGAGACTCCGAATGCGTTTGCTGAGGCAGAACCCTCTGGACAAGAGTCAGGAGTCCTATGTGAAGCTGCAGTCTGATATGAGTGGCGGTCCCCCTCTCCCTCTTATCTCCTTCTCTAACAGGACATGCCCCAAACCGCATATTTTAGGCTTCTCCTGAGATAAGGGCCCTAAGTGTCAGTGAAAATTTACAGCTACATAAGAGAAGTGGCTAGATTCATTTGTTCATTCGTTCCATCATTCCTTCATTCACGTGTTGAGGCTGCAAGCTAGCTGCTGGGGAATACAGTGGGAAACCTGATGGGCACGACCCCTGTCCCTATGGCACGGCTGGCCTGCAAGAGCCCCCCAACCTGACATCACCATGGTCCGCCCCCGGCTAATCGATGTGGAATCTGACCACAGTATCAGACAGACCCAGGCCCAAAGGAGCACCCAAGCCACGTCAGGTCCAGTTGCTAGATAGAAAGGGACATGAGATTCTGAAGCACACGGGGTCACCAGCCTCTCCCTGAGACAGCGCTACGCAGCTCCACTCCCTGTTCTCCCCAGCCCCTTCTGAGTAGCCTCTCTAAATTTGCAGAATCTCCCGGGGATGAGAGTCCTGCCTCCGGGACCCCCTGGTGGCTCAGCGGGTTGAGCCCTGCATCGCAGCCACTGCATCGTACGAGTTCAATCTCCGGCCAGGGAGGGGACCCACATGGCGCAGCAGACCTCTCCTGCTTGCCCGCTGCTCCCCTCAGCAGTGTGTTTCAGTGGATTTGTCTGTTCTGCTCCCAGCTCTGTCTGTGGTGAATCCTCACACCCCTCGTTTCTCTGACTTGCACCCCAGCTCTTGTGTGCATAAATAAATAAAATCTTAAAAAAAAAAAGAGTCCTGCCTCCCTAAGGTGGTAACCAGAACTCAACCTGGAATCAGATGTTCCCATCAAGGCTTTGGGGCAGGAGAGAGAAACAAGTGTGAAGACAACTTGCAGTGGAGCGCATGCCTGGTGAATCAGTAGGGCATGGCCCAGAGATCCCAAACCTTCACAGGCAGAGGTGGCTGTGCCAGCAGCACAGTCCTCGTCTGCCTCAGCAGTGCCTGTCCCAGAGCAGGTGCTCTTGCACCCACTTCCGGCTATGTCTAGCACCCAAGCACATTCTCTCACCTGTTGGATACCTTCTAGAGCTCTACCTAACAACTGTTCTTTTTCAAATCCCTTTCATGCCTAAAGAAGCTAGCATGGGTTTTGCCACTTGCAAGAAAGCTTATGGGTAAAGAGAGAGCTGAAACAAACAGGAGCCAGACACGCAGCAGACCTCTCCTGCCTCGCCCGCTGCTCTGCTCAGCAGTGTATTTCAGTCAGCCTACCTGCTTTGTTCCCCACGCTGTCTCTGGTGAATCCTCTCACCCCACCACACACACCTCTGGCCTGTACCCCAGCTCTTGTATGCATAAATAAATAAATAAAATCTTTTTTAAAAAAGAACAGGAGCCAGACAACTGCTGTTTTCCTTTGACACTGTCAGAACTCGGGGTCTAGAGGCAAAGGTGACTAAAGAGCAGAGGACTTTAATTCTTATCCATTCCTATCTGTATGTCTGTCTGTCTATTTATCTATCTGTACGTTTTAAAAGTCACAGGTCTGCCACCCATGCAAGGGCTGAACTCATGTATTCTCCTAGGAAAAGGACTGAAAAATAAGCTTATTTCACTGATGTTCCTGTGTAGCATATACTGACCACAAGATGGCGAGAGAGGTCATCACATCAGGCCAGTCTGTCTTCCTCCACACCAACATCAAGCTAAAGAGAATTATTTATTGAGCACCTACTGTATGAACCTTTATTGAGCACCATCATTACTACCGAGAATATTTATTGAGCACCTCCTGCTCCAAGGGCCGGAATGTGTTCAGTCATTTAATCTCAACAATAACCCTTGGAAATAGGTGTCATTTCATCACTGTTTCTGCTTATCGCTAGCTTCGTCTCTTGTCTATTAGATGTTGTTTACGGCATCTGTTATCTATCACTCATCTATATCTACATATCAATTTATCACCTATTGCTTTTTATTTCAATGCTTCTTTGTTATAAAGTAACTCATCATTATGGTAAAAATATGCAAACAATATGATTGATAAAAATCTTACAAAATCTCTTCTCCCCCCTGCCCATCAGCGTACTTCCTCCACCTAATGACAATCACTGTTAACAGTTTCTTGTGTGCGTGGCCATAAATATTCATAGGAAATGAATATGCAAGCCTATTTTATATGTGTGTCTTTCTCATGTACAGATACATATTCCCCCCACTGCCCTATAGCATGCTGCTCTGCTTCGCAGTTTGCCGGAGGCCATGTTACTCATGCTGAGGGACAAAAGTCCGGCTTGAGGGACACCCCTGAAAAATCAGGAGCTCCAAAGCTGGCCCCTGCCTGATCTCCGCTGTTTTGGCTGATATTACTGTCACCATCTTGTAAAGGCATATTAAGTGCTAATTGGAAATT
>JAGFMF010011518.1:308259-323859 GCA_019455555.1 Galemys pyrenaicus
ATGTAACGAATGTTGTTCTGCTGTCCTCAAAAACATGTTTTTGCACAGGACTGGGGCCTGAAGGTCCCCTGTTTTTCCTAAAAAATGTTACAAATGCTGTTTCCCTGCTTTCCTGCTTCTTGTGTGTAGAGTATAAATAAAGATCTGCTGAGACTCTCCGTGGAAGATGTAAGAGGAAGATGTAAGATGTTGGCACCATAGGAAGAGTGTCCAGGTTTTCTCGTCCCCTCTCCCCTTTCCCTGTCCATTCATCGCCGAGGCTGTCTCATCCTGTGGGGACCCTGGTTCGTTGGCGCAGCTGGCCTGTGGCGCTTAGGCACGCTTGCAGGTGTCCATCATTACACCAATGGCGGGAGGGCAGAAAAACCTGATAGGGAAGGGTCAAGGTAGCCCAAATGGGACAGGTGATTGGAAAAGGCTCCAAGTAGCCCTTTCTCAGCTTCCTGCTATGCGCACAGTTTACCCAGCAACCTCTCTGCTCCAGCAAGCAGCGGGGTCTAAGCAGTTTCTTTAGCAGCAAACTTGGCAGCTTCCCACTTCACTCTCACCTGAGGAACTCATTTACAGGTCTTGGGGATTATGCTGGCTGCACCCCTCTGTGCTCCAGAGAGCAAGTAGGGTAGGCTGGTGTGCTGGAGCCCCAGCTGGCAGTGAGTGTCAGAGAGGAAGGTGGGTGGCAGGTTTCAGGGAAATGTAATGGGGAATGAGGTAAGTCTGTGAGTGTTTCTCAGGAAACCGGCCCTCATCTCTGGTCTATTCTGGCCTCTAGCCCTGATCCCAGAGAAAATTCAGATTTGGATAAAACCAACATTCACAGTGTCTTTGGAATGGTCCTAAGTATTTACTTTGCACCTGCTTTTTTCCCCAAAAAATTGTATTGATTTGCCATTTGTTTATATAACTATGTCATTTGGAGAGGACAAATTCACACCTCAGTATGGGCACAGGATTCACTCACCCCCCACAAAAGCCCCACAACCAATACTCTATCATCACCTTCCTTCACTCCATGGCCTCCACCATTTTTATCTCAGTTGATCTACACAGAATTCCTGCAAAGTAGGAGTTATCCCCATTTTACCAACAACAAAGTTCAGACACAAGGAAGATCATCTACAGACTAGAAGTAGACACATAGCTATTAAGTGGTAGAGCAAAGAGTCACCCCAGTTCTTTTATTGTCCACTTTGCTGGAGTGTGGTGGACCAGACCCCATCTCTGCCCCAGGTTCCCTTCCCATCCCGGGTTCAGCCCTTCCCGATTAGGATGGAGCCCCACCTCCTTTGGGAGGCAGGCCCCCGCCCCACGAGGGGCCGAGCTCCCCTTGTGCCCATCTTGTTGCTGCTCTGCTGAGATTGCCCCAGGCCACTGCCAGGTCGAGGCTATGGCAGCCGACCTTTTGGCCCAGCAGAGGATGAGCAGCCCTGGGGTGGGGGGCAGGGGCAGGGACAAGGCCCAAGTGAGCCATGCCTGTAGTGACACCTCCCCGAAGGCTGGTGGAGGGGCCTGGACTGCAGGACATCACCCCAAGACCCTCAGCCCTAGCAGAGTCCCTGCTCAGGCAGCAGGTGGGAGAGGGAGGAGGCAGCTCCTGTCTGTGGAGCTGCCAGCAGGGCCTGGGGTGGGCGTGGGTCTGAGGGCCTCTGGGAGCGCCTGTGCTGACAGTGGCTGGCAGTGGGCAGCAGCACCACAGGCCGGGAACAGGGAGTCCAGAACAAGGGGCTCACCTGGGCAGGCTGTGGGAGGTGGGGAAGGAACTGCAGGTGCTGCCCCAGGGACAGGCCTGAGGACAGAGCTGAGCGGCAGCCAGCCAGGCTCTGGGGTCAGGCAGAGTGTGTTCCGGAAAGAGCCCGCAGTCCCCAGCCTGCAGCCCCCAGCCCCCAGTCCCCAGCCCCCAGCCCCCAGCCCTGGAGATGACCGGCCTGGGCCGGTACACACTGCCCTGCCCGCTTGAGTGGCTGTGCTGCCTGGTTGTATGCTAGCAGAGGTCTCCTGGGTCAGCACCCTTCCACCTCCACCGACCCCCTCCCCCTGCGGTCAGGGACATGCCTGGGCCTCCTGGGATTAGCAGCCACTGCTGGTTGTCAGGAATCAGGAGCCCTCGAGGAGGAGGAGGAGGAGGACAGGGTGCCTGGCTCCCATGGGGTTGCCTCTGTGCTGGTTCTCCCAGGGTGCAAGGAGGGTGCTGCCCCTCAGGTGAAGTAAGCAGAGAAGAGGGCGTGGGGGGCTGTTGTAGGCTCCATGTCCTGGGGTTTTAGTCCATACACCAGGAAGGATGGGTGGCAGGCAGGACAGAACCACTAGGGCTGAGGTCTCAGAGCAGCCCAGCTCTGGGGCCAGTTCGGTGCTTTGGTGTTTTTCTTTTTCTTTTTTTAAGATTTATTTACTTATGCATACAAGAGCTGAGGTACAGCTCAGAGACTTGGGGGTTGGTGAGAGGATTCACCAGAGACAGAGTGGGAAGCAGAACTGGCAGATCTAGTGAAATACCCTGCTGAGGGGAGCAACGGGCGAAGCAGGAGAGGTCTGCTGCACCTTGCTTTGTTTCTTTGAAGCACCCCAACATGTTTCCAATAAATCCCTGCCCTAAATTCATCCATCACTCACATGGATCCCTGTTGTCATGAGTACCCAGCTGAAAGGGCCCTTCTCATCCATGTCTCCTACACCCAAATAACAGATGTGGAAAGTGAGATGACCTCCAGGTCGTGTGGAGTTCCTTGCATCTACAGTAATCTGGTTCCTGGCGATGGGACTGGGAGGGGTAGGTTTCCCTGAATGCTGACTAAGCAAGAGGTCACCAGGAGAGAAGGGGCCACCGGTAAGGAGAACGATTTTGCTACATAAATCTGAATTCAAAGAAACAGTAAAATGAACATGATGAAAAAATAAAACTTTACCACCTATTTTCATCATGAAACACATATAGCCGATAGGAAGGAGGCATTTGTAATGCTTTCAAGGGTCAGAACATCTAATGCTCTTAATACACCCCTGGGCTGAAAGTCTGTTCATGTCTGTGTCTTGGTCCTGGCTGCACCCTGGCCAGGGAGCAGAATCTAACGAGGTGCTACCTCTCCAGATAGGGGCTCACAGGTGCCTGGGAACTCAACATGGCTGCAAAGTAAGTATCACAAGCTTTTCTTTAAAAATACTTCAAAATTTTCATAACAGGTCTTTACTATTTAGAAAAACACATATAATACGGTCCAAATTATAAAACCATGGAAGAGTATAAAGGGAAGAATAATCCTCCTGTCTACTGTCCAATATCGCCCATTCTTCTATTCAGAGATAGAAGTTTCTCCTTGAGCCCTCCAGCCTGCCCACATGTTATCACGGAAAGGGGTCCCTGTTCCTATCCAAGGTCAGCCCCTCACCAGTGCTGAGAGTCTACAGCCTTAACAAGGTCTTCCGTCCTCCATCCTACTTTGTCACCAGCACACAGGTATGCCTGAAAATCACTTGCTCAAAAATGAGGCCCCCTTGAAATCATGCCACCCTCCTAATAAAAGTTCCATTTCCTTCTTCACATCCAACTCAAAAATATGTTTCTGTACTCACTGTCTCTACTTGCTCACTCCCTATTCTCACCTTCATCCTCTTCATTTAGAATTTCTTCTCCATTCCTATTAAAGTAGCTCTTATGAGAGTCTCTGCTGACAGTCAATTTCCTATGTCTTTCTTGCATGGCCTCTCACTAGCACTGGAAATTGTTAGCTGCTTATTATTTCTTTAAACATTTTATTTCCTTTAGATGTTCTCTTTTTTTTGATGTGGTTGGAGCAATTTGAATTTTTTAAAATTAGATTTATTTAATTATATTTGCCATCATTTGTAGAAAAGTAGATGACTGGGTCAAGAAGATGTGGTGCATATACACAATGGAATACTATTGAGCAATCAAAAATGATAAACTAAAGACATTTATAGAAACATGGATAGAGCTAGAAGGAATTGTACTCAATGAAACAAGTCCTTTAGATGTTCTTAACAGCACAACTCAGTTCTTTCCCATCTTTCTTGCAGTCCTTTTTCCCAATCTTTTATAGATTCTTCCTTTAGTAGAGTTGGACCCTATCCATAGCTTCAAATACATCTATAACCTTAATGAATTTCAAATTTATGACTTTCTCCTAAATTCATTATATCCACATACCTACCATGGTGCAGGACTAGGGGTGCTTTAGTGGTGGGGGAGGAACAGTGACTACACCTGAGGGGGAAATGGTTGTAAAATGGTGCTTCAATAACAATACATTAAAATAAAATTAATGCTTACTGAAAATAGGACAATAGAGAGAAAATAAGCCTACATTTTATTTTTTATTTTTCTAGAAGCTTGAGATATAACTTATTTTTCTTAATAAACTTTTATTTTCTTACATTGTTTATTTTTGTACAATTTTTGATTTCTCCACTCAGGTGTAGTCCCCATAAATCTCCCACCACCATAGCACCCGTGAACGGTCACCACAGTCCCTTGTGCTCTTCACTCTGCTGTTTTTATTCCTCTTCCTCTCCTCCCTTGCTGGATGCCTCAAATCTATAGTTTGCCTGCGAATTTTGCCTCTTTTTTTTTGCTCTTTGTTCAGATTCCCTACATTTCTCCTGTAAGTAAAACCATCCGATATTTTTTTTTCTTCTGACTTATCTCACTAAGCATAATCCCTCCAGCTCTATCCATGTTGATGTAAATGACATGAGTTTATTCTTTTTTGATTGCTGAATAAAATTCCATTATGTATCTATACCACATCTTCTTGATCCATTCATCTGTTTTGGGGCATTTAGGTTGTATCTTAACCTAAGATAATGCTGCAATAAACATAGTAAGCCCACATTTTAAAGAGATGTATTACCTCATCTAACTAGTCTATATAAAATGAAGTCTAACCAGCTTAAATAATTCAAGATTAGAAGTTTGAAAATTCCTTGAAGAAGAGTTCATTAAAAATAAAATACCTAAGTTGTGAATTGTCAACTTGTGGAAGCTGGTGTGAAATAAATCCTCCCTACTCAGAATTGGAGGGGAGAGTATGTTACCCACTGCACTGGAAATCATTTGAATGGTTTTCTCTGAAAGATTCTTGGAACATGTTTAAGAAGGGAAGGTTGGCATCTGGCCAGCTGGATGTTCACTGAACTGTAGCAAAGCAGACATCCATTTTTAGTGTTGCGAGCAGAATGCTGTGCAACGACAAAGTTTTTAGAACTTGAACTCTACCTACTGAAGACTGGTGCCTGTTTTTTGCATGGAGAAGTTGCAAAGAGAAAGGCTTGTAGAATAGTCCGTGACAGTCAGAAGAAACCACAGCACAGTCATGTGCTCTGCTACCACCGTGTGGCATAGCAAGAATGAATGAGTTTCAGCATGGGTGCTGAAGCAGGCAGCAGGCCGTGAGACACTGCCAGAGTACTGGCCTTATCAGGCCAAGGGGACCATGGCACTAAAATCTTATGAGGTGTAAGTGCAGGATAAGAATACAAAGTTAGGCAAAATACATCAGCCATTCAACTAAATACACATTCTTTTCAAGCACGTAAGGAATTTTTTTAACCAAAATTGATGACACACTGGGCTATAAAACACATCTCAACAGATTTCAAAGAATTGAAATATACAACATATGTTCTCTAAGTAAGTATGCTGAAAAGAATGTGGATTCAGTTGTTGAACAGAGTTCTACATATATCCATTAGGTCAAATTTGTTAATCACAATGTGCAAATCTTACTTATCCTTATAGATTTTGGTCTGCTCATTCTGTTACTTTTTGTAGCTCAATTTTCCCATTACATTTTGAAGTCATGTTATAAGTTTATATATATAATTGTTATTTTTTCCTGATGAATTTTTATATGAAGTAGCCCTTGTTTCTAGTAATGCTTGTTTATATTAAAGCTATTTTGTGTAGAATATTTTTTATCCTGCCTTTTACTTTCAACTTTTCTGAATTCTTCTGTTTTAGATGTGTTCTTACAAACACAAGTCAGTTATCTGTGTGTCATAACCAAAAGACAGCTAGAAAATGTTCAAATGTTTGCACGTTGAAAAATACTTATTTTACCTAGCATGATCCCCTCAAGTTATAGCCATGTTGTCAAGGTGTGTCAGGACAAGAAGTATGACTTCATTCCTACACAAAACAAAAATAAACCCTTCGGAACCTCCTGGTGGCCTAGGGGTTAAATCTCAGAGCTATCACTGTTACAGCTTAAGTTCCATCCCTGGCCAGGGAGCTGACCCACATATAGTGCAGCAGACCTCTCCTGCCTTTCCCGCTCCCACCCCCTTAGCAGTGTATTTCAGTCGATATGCCTGTTCTGCTCCCCACTCTGTGTCTGGTGAATCCTCTCACCCCCATACCTCTGGCCTATAACCCAGTTCTATGCAAAAAAAGAACAAAACAAAGTAAAGAAAAAAAAAGAAAAAAAGAAAAGAAAAAGCACAACTTTTTGATTCTGACAACAGAATGGTGGTTACCAGCAGGGAAGGCGTATGGAACGGGTAGGGATCTATTAGATGATGGCAGATGGCAACCAGACCTTTAGTAGTAGGATGGTGTGGTGTAAGACTTTGTCCAGATGTGAAGCTATACTCCTGAAACTTATATAGTGTTATAAACCAATGATACTATACAAAGATGAAAAAGGAAAGTGCTTAGAAGTAATCCTTATTTAAAGGAAATCAGAATGAGAGTTAGAAAATATTGAGTTGAATAATGATACACTATATATCAAAACTTGAGATAAAGTTGAAGCCCTATTTTAAAAATTGTAGCTTAAAAGCATATATCAAAAAGGCTGAAGATCCAAGAGACAGCAACCAAAATGAAGAGAAACCATACTGAACTGAAGAAAATATTTGCACGCCATACAACTGATAAGGGACTGATATAAAAAATCTACAGCTTATACAACTCAACAAAAACAAATCAAACAACCCAATCAAAAAATGGGCAAAAAGTTAAACAGACATTTCTCCAAAGGATGGCCAATAGGCATAGGAAAAATGTTCATAATCACTTATCAGGAAAATACAAATCAAAACCACAATGAAATACCACCTCACAACTGTCAGAATGACTCATATAAAAAAAATAGAAACAAGTGTTGGTGGGATGGTATACTGGTCCAGCCACTGTGGAAAGCTGTTTGGAGGTTCCTCAAAAAACTAAAACTGGATCTTCCATAAAGCTCAGCTATTCTACTCCTAAAAATCTACCCAAAAAACATAAAAACTGAGCATAATCCCTTCTAGTTCCATCCATGTTCTACAAATGACTCGTTTATCTTTTTTGATTGCTTAAGAGTATTCCATCGTGTCTATGTACTACATCTTCTTGATCCACTCATCTATTTTTTGGTATTTAGGTTGTTTCCAGGTCTTATCTATTATAAAGAGTGCTGCAATAAACATAGGGGTGCAGGTATTCTTTTGAATCAGTGTTTTTGTGTTCTTTGGGTATATTTCTAGGAGTGGGATTGCTGGATCATATGGGAGTTCCATTTTTAATAAGTCAGAAGGCAAAAAAATATATATACTGGATGGTTTCACTCCTAGGAGGAATATAAGGGAACCAAATAAGGGACTGAGGAAAAGAATAATAACAATGAAAACAAAAACAAAACCACAACACAACAAAAAGAAAAAGACAAGAACAAATCAGAAACACTGTGTGTATATGGGGGGAGGGAGTGGGATGAGGGCAGAAAGAGCACAAGGAACTGAGGTGATGGTGCACTGGTGAAATGGTGGTGGGAAATAGGGACCACAATTGATGTCAAATATATATAAAGGAAATAAAAACTAATTTGAAAGGAAACCTACACCCCTATGTTTATATCAACACTATTTAAAACAGCCAAGATATGGAAACAACCTAAATGAAGGGGTCAATATGTGGTGTATATATATACACACACACAATGGAATACTACTAGTGATCAAAAAAGATAGCCATGCCATTTGCAGCAACATGGAGTTGGAAGGGATTATGAAGGGATTATGGTGTAAGAAAAAAGTAATTCATTTAAAAATTTTAAAAAAAAACCTAAAAAGGTTGAAAAGTAATGAGCTAAACATCTACCTCAAGGAATTAGGGAAAAAAAACCAAACAGAGAAATGAAGGTGAGAAATTAAAATTACCAAAATATAAAACAAAAATAGAATAAAATCAGCATAGCAAAAAGTTGGATTATTTTGAAAAAACTAACAAAATTGGCAAACCTCTGGCAAAATTATGAATGCAAGAAAGCATAAATGACAGTACTAAGAATGAAAATAGCAGTATAACCACAAGTCCTGCAGACATTAAGAGGATAATGAATGAATATTATGAATTTTGTGTAGTGAAAACTAGAAGTGACCAAAATCCTATAAAAATACCAAACTGACTGAAATATAAGAAATTAACATCTTAATAAAATATTTCCCTGAAAAGAGAACTTCAAGCCCAGATGCTTTCATTGGCAAATACTATCCAACACTTAAGAAATAATTTCAATATCAGATGAACTCTACCAGGAAACAAAAAAAAAAAAAACAGAATATATATCTCAATTAATTTTATAAAGTCTTTGATATCAAAACCTAATATGGAACATACATAAAAAATTATAGGTGAGGGCCTCCCTGGTGGCACAGATGTTAGTCTCAGCCCTATGGACAGCCACTGCGACCTGAGTTCCATCCCCTGCCAGGGAGGGGACCCACATGTCACAGACCTCTCCTGTCTCACCCACTGCCCCCCCTCAGCATGTATTTCAGTAGATCCGTCTGTTCTGCTCCCCACTCTGGTGAATCCTCTCATCCTCCCATCTCTTACCTAGACCCCAATTCTCGTATGCATAAATCAACCATTTTTTAAAAACATAGGCTGAGCCTCCCTGGTGGCGCAAGGGGTTAAGCACATTATAAAGCATCCACAGCCGCTGCAGCGCACAAGTCCAATTCCTGGCCAGGGAGGGGACCCACGTGGCACAGCAGACCTCTCCTGCCTTGCCGCTGCTCCCCTCAGTCAATCTATCTGTTCTGCTCCCCATTCTGTCTCCGGTGAATCCTCTCAACCCCCCTGTACCTCTGGCCTATACCCCAGTTCTTGTTTTTAAAGATTTATTTATCATTCACTCATGCTCAAACATGTTGAACAAAACATTAGGGAAAAGCATCCAGCAATACATAAAAAAGACAATATATCATGACTTCAATTGGATGTATTCTAGGAATGTCACATTAAAAGGTTAATGGAGAAAGGTGATCACCTCAATAGATGCAGTATAAGTGTTTGATAAAACCCTACAAAGCCATAGTAAGTACTCTCAGCAAGCTAGAAATAAAAAATGGAATTTCCTTAATAAAAGATATCTAATTTTAAAAAGAAAAACTATAGTATACATCCTACTGAAGTATTCAATATTTTTCCTTTGAGATCAGGAATAGAGCAAGAATATCCACTATTACCACGTTTTTAATTTGGATTATTTACTAAGGTGACGCTGGTATACAACACTGTGTATGATTCTGAAGTATATGCTCACACCTCTTCAGGTCGATACTATCATCACTCCTAGCCACACTGTACTGAAAGATTTGGCTGGTATCATAAGGACAAGAAATAAAAGGGATAAATATTCAAAGAAAAGAAATAAAACTCATTATATGTGCATATGTAGAAAATCCAGCAGGTCGTAGAGAAGAACTATTAGTATGGTTGCTGGAGGAAAAAAATCATACAAAAAAACCCAGCACGTCTACCTACCCACCAGCTCTAAACAAAGGCGGGGTTTTAAGATACTATTTACAATGGTATCAAGTTCCTAGGAACAGATTTAACAAAAGAGGCATAATTTCTGAATAAGTTGCAGAACTTTATTGAGATAATAAGACAACTTAATTTATCAATATAACAACAGCATGGGTTGTTTCAGCTTGTCTTCTTATTTCATTACTTTTCATCACCTAAAACATAAACAAAATCATTGAAGTACGTTAGAATTTTATTTAGATGACAATAAACCTATACAAAGGGCACCACAGTTTGGTTTTATGAGATGGAATGAAAACTCGAACTCTAACCACTGCATAGACTTCTATGCTAATGTACTTTTTAGGCATGTGAACACTAACTTTGTAAATTAGCATCACTCATTTTGGCAGTATTAAAAAAACCAAATTTCTCAGGCCTGTAACAGATTAAATTCTATAAGCTTATTTAGTGACAATTTTAGGTAGAGTAGAATTTGCCAGTGACTTCAGTTAAAATAAAATCAATCGAACAAAAACTTCAAGAAGCAGGCAGACCTAACGTTATTTAAATGCACTGGTTTGAAATAGTCTTCAAATTATATATACTCACTAAAATAGTAATCTTAGAAGTGTTTGAAGAGAAAGCATAAAAATAGCATTCCTTTTGGTTTGTCTCTTGTGCAAAAATTTCATTCATCTAGTTAAACATTGATATGGTCTATAAATAGTAAGGATGACACTCATTTCCCTTTTGTGCCTGCTGGCCTGATGTAGACATTCGAAGCTCTCCCTTTAACTCTCAAGTGCCCTGGTTTAAATAGTAAACCAGGTCATACTAGTCTTAAGTCATTACCACAACGGTAGCATTAAAATGCGAGGGGAAATACTACCATTTCCCAGCCCGGTTCACAGTTCTAAAATAACAGCAAACCAATTAGAAAAGCCAGAACATTCAGATCCATTATTTTTTGGTGTCTAAAAGAAAATGTGATTTTTGAAAAACAGTTCTGGCACATTACAAGAAAAAAAAATCAATACTACTGTATTGCTGAGCTATGCAATCAGTACTGTCAAACAGCTTATGTGCTTTAAAAAAGTATTTGATGATTTGCCTTGGGTCTTAAAAGAACTTCTACTACAAAGTAATAATGCTTGCATGTTTTATAACTCAGCAATATGGCTTTGACTTGGTTCATTATTTCCCCGGGGCACTGTCTTTAAATGAAACATTTGGTATCTGTTCTATCTTTCTAACAATCTTTGTATGTGCTATTTGTTAGTGAAGTATAATCACAGTGTGGAAAAGATCAACCCCATGACCTGCACTCTTAATTGATAGCATACCTGCTCCTGAAACTTTAGGTTTTATATTAGGTGGAGTCTTCTCTTTCACATCAGGGCCATCTCCGCGCTCATCCCCAGTCTTCTTCGGATCCACTTTCTGGCCATCACCTTCCACACCAGGCTCTTCTACAAATAAAAAGTCTTTAATCTAAGCAGTACATCATAACAATTGTTTTGGGTTCTCCAAAAAGTCATTTATTTATGCTAAACAAAATAAATCTGAAAGTAAAATGCAGTCATCCAGTGGTTTCTCTCCTATATGAAATACAAATAACCAAAGCTAATGATCTAACAAATCCCAACAAAATACCTTAAGACTGTATGAAAAATACAAGGGTTACCAGAGAGGGAGAAAAAGGGGAGTGGGAGGGAGTGGGAAGGGCACTGGGATTTTGGTGAAGGGTGAGGCTATACACACATAGAAGTTAAAATGTACCCCTGAAATTTGTCATTTAGTAAATCAATAAATTTTTAAAAATTTAAAAAATCAATCATGAAAGTCAAGGAAAAACTGAGGAACAGATCCAGGTTTAAAAATGATAACCAAATGCAATGGGTGGCCTTTGATTGGCTCTTAGATCAGGAAAAAACAGTGCAATAAAGTACAGAGGTAGGTCAACTAACTAGTAAAGAATTATTTCCTGAATTTTGTCATTGTGTTGGGGTTATAAAAGAAAACACCCTTGTTTTTAGGAAATATATATATAATTACTCAGGGAGTAAAGAGATATTGTAAATCCTTTCTAGGTTAAAGTTACTTTAAGAGTATGTGACAACTACATTATGTTTCAGGAAGACAGCAACTAGGAAAGGATTTCACAGCTGCATTCTCTGTATCATGGATTTTTTAAAAAAAATTACAATTTAAGACCTAAACATAATATAGCTAGGTTTGCTTAAACCTTTGATGCAATAACTTAAGTAGCTCAAAAAATAACAATGCAGTAATACCAAATTTAACTAATGAGTTAGCATAAAATTTTGTCTGAACTGAATGCTGTTTCTGTTGATTTGTTAATATACAGCCTTGACAAGGACTTTATTTTTCAAGCATCCCAAATAATTTAAAATATAGATGGGCAAAATGCTGAAAGAGGAAAACTTATCAGAGAGAGAGAACAAATTCTGCCATTCCCTACCAACTTGGTTTCCAGCCTATTTTATCTACTCCTGTGACTAGGGCTACATCAGAAGTAAAACACAGAATGTTCCTTCACCCCCTAGTCACCTTTAATAGCAGTTACTCCTTTCTTCTCCTTCTCTTCTTCAGGTTTAATATTTGGAATCACAGTTTTTGGCTTCTCTCTTTGAGATTTTCTACCACCTCCTCTCTTGGAGGAAGACACCTGTAAATAAAAAATATTGCATTTAATATTTTGATGATAGGAAGCACAAACATACATCCTACATGGAGGTAGTATCACAACCTAATCACAAATCTGAAGAGCTTTTTTCCTGCACTCTTCTCTGTAAGCAGTCTATTTAATAAAGTTACTCTTCCTATACAGAAAATACTCTTAAAAAATACTCTAAAAAACAAGTTATCTGCAAAGATTATAATTCCACAAACCATTCTGACCTTTTCCAGGCTGTGTGTTATTTGTTTAATAACAAGCAAAATAAGAAAGTCATTAAAATGATTTCTAGACACATCAATATACATGTCTAGACAATACTAGGACCTAAGTTTCTTTGCTCAACATTTCATTTGTGAGGTTCATTTTCCACCTATTTTCAGCAGGGAAGCTCTTTTTACAGCATATCTACCTTGGTTCAACAACTTTTTTTCAAAAATATTAATTTTTGCCAATGGAAGTAAGATTAAAGCACTCACAGCCACAGGTGCATCTGGAGAAGCCTCTCGACCATCTCTTCCTCTAGATCTTGATCTTGATCTCACTCGTGCACTCATCTTTCACACTGAAAATAGAAAATCATGACTTGTAGAATGTCATTAAAAAAAAAACCAACACGGAATTACTAGTCCCTCTTTATCCATAAAGGACAAGCTTCAAACCACCCCAGCAGATTCCTGAAATTTCAGACAATACTGAACTCGATTAATACACGCTATGTTTTTTTCTAGACATACACATGTATCTATGATAAAGTTGAATTTGTTAAGTTAAACATAGTAAGAGATTACCATTATTAATAAAATAGAACAATGTTTTGTAATAAAAGTTACGTGAATGTGCTCTCTATCTTACTGTGGGTGATATTTTCAACCATGGTTAACCCCAGATAAGTGAAACAGGGGTGGAGGGGGTTGGTGTGTATCTACTACACTGGACAATTTCCACGGTCAGCTACTGATTGTAAATTCTTTTCCACATTGGATAATTATCCAAGTAATTATCCAAAATAATTACTGCCTGTTTTCCAACCACATCACATGAAGCCATCTTGAAATTATTTTGTCAAGGCCAATTTAGCAGATAAGGGACCTTCAATGACTCAAAAAAAATTACAACTTTCCTAAAGGGAATTAGTTTCATAACTCGGCTCTCCAGTACGAGACCGTCTAATGTGCTGCCACTTGCAGCTTCCCACGGAGGATTCTGAATTTGTGCTCTGTCGGTAGTTTGTGGTGCTTCCAACTCTCAGATACATCAAATTACACTCCCAAGACTTGCCCCAAAATTCCTCCCAGTGGCAGCCCACCATCTTGGTTATCCCTTGTTCCAGTCCCACAACGAGGTCAACCAAGATGGAGGCCACGAGGCCTGCCTGAACATCGACATCGAGGGCCGGCTTCCTCAGAAACTACAGTTCTCACTACCGTGTCGCGTTCACATTCACTCACACTTAAACTCATGAAAGGACTGATCTGTGAACCTACCCACTGAGTTTCAATCAGCGAGAAAGAACAAAGACAACGAGACTGGAATACCACCGCTCACACCAGAAACCCGCGATCACACCGGATATCTGTGATCACACCGGAAATCTGCAATTGTCCCACCCCCTGACCATGTCAAAGGCAGTTGTGTAGCACTGGGCATGCGCACTGTGTCAGGTATGCACACTGTCGTGCATGCGCACTGTATTGGGCGCGCTTTGTCAGGGATGCACACCACATTGGGCATGCGCACTGTGTTGCACATGCGTACTGCGTATGGCATGCACACCGTGTTGGGCATGTGCGCTGTATCGTTTGGGCTTTGTCAGGCATGCACACCAAATCGTGCATGCGCACTGTATTGGGCGCCCTTTGTCAGGCAGGTACACCGTGTCGGGCATGTGCACTGTGTTGGGCATGCACATTGTGTATGGCATGCACATCTTGTCGTGCATGCGCAGTGTATTGGGCGCGCTTTGTCAGGCATGCACACCATGTTGGGCATGCGCACCATGTTGGGCATGCGCACCGTGTCATACCTACGTTACCCGCAGGCTATCTTGCCGACTACCCCAGAGCCCCACCTAGGACTCCAGAATCTGCTCCTATTGGGAATTCCCTAAGAATCGCCCACTGTCTCTTGTCCCAGCCTTGCTATGACATTTAGAGCTCAACTTGATCAACCCATCCCAAGCCTCATTGATGTAGGTGGCAACACCCATGCATAGGCACAATAATGTTTGTCACGTGGGCTGTGGTTCCAACCTAGGGGAGGAATTTCTTCCCGGTCCCAGAAAACACTTGTGCTTTCTTTCCCCATACCCCTACTACTCAAGCAAGAGTTAAGTCTTCCGTGTCTAGTAACCAGCCTTATATATCACCTGCCAGTGGACCCTTTACAGTTTCCTCTCAAGGTCCCTGTCTCTGGCCCTCAAGACTCTTTGATCGTCCCAGAGATGTGTGAAAGCTTTTAGAATCAGAAAGAGTGCCAGGCCATTTCATGATAGGGACCCAGAAAAACATAAAGGAAAAGGTTGTTAAGGGCCTCCCTGGTGACGCATGGGGTTGAGCGCTGCACTGTGGGGCTTCCGCAGCCACTGCAGCGCAGAGTTCTATCCATGGCCAGGAGGGGACCCACATGGAGCGGCAGACCTCTCCTGCCTTGCCCGCTGCTCCCCTCAGCGGTGTATTTCAGTCTATCAACACCCCCCCGCCTCTGGCGTGTACCCCATCTCTTGTATGCATAAATAAATAAAATTTTAAAAAAATAAAAAGATTGTTAAATAAAAATGCATAGCCGTAAGACTTACACATTCTGAAAGCCAGCGTTTCTACTTCTAGGACTCTATGTGATAGGAACAAAGAGTTAAATACTTAGTACTTCCAAAGCAGCTTAATTTAAAAAAGCATGGACATGAACTTTATATGTAGGTAAAAAGAAGTGCCTTTAAAAATGATATATAAAAATGAGGGGCCTCCCTGGTGGCGCAGTGGGTTAAGCAACGCACTATGAGGCAAACCGCGACCACTGCAGCACGAGTTCGATCCCTGCCGCCGGCCAGGGGGGGGACCCACATGGTGCAGCAGCCCTCTCCTGCTGTGCCCGCTGCTCCCCTCAGCAGTGTACTTCCGTTGATCTGCCTATTCTGCTCCCCGCTCTGTCT
>JAGFMF010011518.1:335198-347722 GCA_019455555.1 Galemys pyrenaicus
ATGGTGCACTGGTGAGATGGTGATGGGGAATACATGGGGATTACAATTGATGGCAAGTATATGTAAATTTTAAAAAATATTTTATATTAATAAAAAAAAGAAATGGTGGTGGGAATTCCCTGGGGACTACAATTGGTGTCAAATATATTTAAATAATTTTATATTTTTAAAAAGTGCCTCTAAAAAAATGCACATACCATATAACCCAAAAATTCAGTTCAGAGGTGGAAAATGGAAAAGATGTGGCCTATCCCATATGAGAAACAAAACTGGATTAACTGCAAATTAATGACTTCTCTTGGACTCACCAGGGCATTAAGTTCATAGGGGAAATGCAACCCCAAAATCTGGAGGGAGACACAAGATTAGAGCCTTTGTTCACTGGGGCAGAAGCCAGTATGAAGATTAAACAAGAAATTTTGATGAATTCCTGGAACTGAATGTGAGCCAGTGTGAGAATGTGAAGCTCCCAAGGGACTCAGCCATATGGGTCTCCCACCCTCTTTGGGTTTTTCCCTCCAGGCCTACCACTAGGCTCACACAGAGAATCCAGAGAAAGTTCCCCTGTAGTGCTGGCAAGGGAAGGACAGCAACCACTGCCAAAACTGTCCCAGATCTATTTTCCCTAGGTCTCTTACAGAACAAGAGAGCTTAAATGCAGAGCTGGTGGAATTCTGTTGCAACTAGGCAAAGCAGTGAAGGCCACCAAGGAAATACCACCCGGACCCATCTTCCTCATTAAAAAATTCACTCTTCAGGATCAAGGGCATCAAAATTATAGTCAAAAGTGCATGGGTCGATAACGGTGGGTGTGTCCAAAGGAGAGAAGGGATGGGGACAAGTATGCACCGGAAGAAGTTAGGAACTTTGTGAAGGCCACTCCCCCAAGAAATACACCCACACTGCTTGCCTAAGGAGGATTAGTCAAAACACCAGAAAAAAACACAAACAAAAAACAAAACAAAACACCAGAGGCAAATCTCTGCCCATCTCCAGTTCCATTAGGCTTTTAATATGTTAACCAAAATTATTTTCAATTTTAAGAGTTTTATCATGTGTTATGTCTCCATTTTGTTCTGATCCGTCTCATCAGGTTATCTGTTTCTTGCCTTTTTTGTATGCATCATCATTCTACTTTGAAAGTCGGACACGTTGTATAGGACAGTAGATACTGAAGTAAATAGTTTGTATGTTTGGAGAAGAATTTTAGTGTGGGTGTATCTAGAATTTAGTATGGATCTACGATTTAGCTACTAAGAAACCGGGGCCTCCCTGGTGGCATAGCAGGTTAAGTGCCACACTGTGAAGCATCTGCAGCACAGCAGATGAGTTCAATCCCCAGCCAGGGAGGGGACCCACATGGCAAGGCAGACCTCTCCTGCCTTGCCCGCTGCTCCCCTCAGCAGTGTATTTCCGTAGATCTGCTTGTTCTGCTCCCCACTCTGTCTCTGGTGAATCCTCTCACCTCCCGCAACTCTGGTCTGTACCCCAGCTCTTGTATGTGTAAATAAATAATTTTTTTAAAAAATAGCTACTAAGAATTCAACTAAGTTTGAAGTTCTTTGTTGCTTTGGCTACCCTGTCTTTTGGTTACCAGTCTTCAGATCTTTCTAGTGATACCTTGTTTTCATCTCCCTACTTGGTTTTGGGTCTTCCCATTATGTTGTTCCCTGGATAAAGCCTGTCTCTTACAACTTTCTTAGTCATAGTCCATGTTCTCTTTTTATTCATGAGGTCTAAGTGTACTGAGAAGTGAGAGGGAGTGTTAACTACCAGATGTGGTTAGTTCTTGAGTTCCTTACTCAAGAAGGAGATGAGGACTCCCATCATGGTGAAGTTGAGAGTTATTGAAGCAATAGAGGGACAGAATGCTCCATGGAGGCCTCAAGGATGAGTGACTCTGCGAGGAACAACATCTCCTTTATATAATAAAGGCCACAAGGAGCCGAGTACAAGGGATGACATTACCTTCTACATGTGGGGGAAGGGAGGAGGAGTTGGCACTGCCCTGCTTAGCCGAGTAGGAGAACATGCTTCTTCAGGCATTGCATGTACAAAAAACGGAGAACAAATGCCACCTAGAGGCAGAGATCTTAGTATCATGATGAGAATAAGGCCTGAGCAAGTTCAGGGTTCTTCTCAAGACATGTGCGCCACCAACTGGGTCCGACTGGTCCTGTCCACCAGCCAGCAATGGTTCTGCTTTGTCGTCAATGGACACTAAGACTGCTAACTAAAACAAAGAAGTTACTGGGACAGAGTTAGGAATGATTTGCTGTTAATTGCTAAGCTATAATTTGTATTTACTACTGTTAGAATTCTTGTTTTCAAGACAACAGGCAAGAAGAAAGGAGCAAGCACAACCAGGAAGCCCCGTCTCAGGAGCAGAATCCTGGATGTTCTGCGTAAGCCTCAGTCTTATAGCTGCTCTCAGACTGTGGCCTTCAGAAGTCTTTTTGCCCCTCTTCCAAATGTGATGTTGAGCCTGGCCCTTAGTAGTCCAGCTAGAGATCTTTACCCCGCTTCCTTCTCCCAGCTGCAGTAGGTTGCCACTGGTGTACTTGGGCTACGATTCTTGTGTCCATCTCCCTGCAGATGAAGACTTTGTTACTTAGGGGACATGGAGAAGGTGAGTCTGGGAGAGGGCCAGGGTGTCCTCCATATTCTCCCAAATTTGTGTCCTCCATATTCTCCCAAATTCACTGGGTTTCCACCTCTGCAAATTAGAGCTTTTTTTTTGTATTGGAGATTGAGGAGATTGTTCTGGACAATGTTTCGGCAGTGACTACTTCCTCAATGTCCCCCATCATTGGGCTTCTCAAGAGTCTCCCCAACTTTCCCTGTCAGTGCCTGGTGGGACTTTAGAGGAAAACCTGCCGATAGGTGTGAAAATCCCATGTCCGCAGGCAGCCCCTCGGGGGTCATGCTAACATTAAGAAGCATCTGCTCCAGAGAACTGAATCCTCAGGTGCTGTGTGTCCATCTAGATTTCAGTTAGTTATTTTCCCAGAAAACTCATTTCATTGATAATTTTAAGGGAAATAATGGAATTAGCATTTTTTCCAACTTTTTTCTCTTGTGAGGATGGAGGTGACATTCTTTCCAGCAATCTGCATCTCCACCCCAAAATCAGTCGACCTTTTACTTAGAGCCTACCTATTTTGTTACATTTGCAGACAGCATGTAATGAGATCAACGTTTTTAATTTTGACCATCTCTGTCATTTAACTGGTATGTTTAGATAATTTCAATTTAATGCATTGTGGATATATTCAAATATAAACTTACCGTTTTATTTTTCATTCCTATTTCATCTTCCGTCCTTTGTTTTGGGTTATTTGAAACTTTTGTATGCATTTTGATATAGCTGTGGTGATTTTAACTGTATCTTTGTGTATGGTTTTTCAGTAGTTGCTCTAGGAATTACAAAATAAATAACTTTCACATTCTACATTGTTTTTGGCTCTTTTTTTTTTTTTTGGTGTGACTTTTTTTTCTTTATTTATATATATTTGACACCAAAACCCCATGGATTTTCCACCACCATTTCACCAGTACACCATCACCTCAGTCCTTTGTGCTCTTCACATTCTACTTTGAATCATATTTTGTCACTTCAGTTCAAATGTAGAAACTCTGCCACCATAGAGGACTTTTTATATCCCCTTCTTATGCTATTGTTGTCCTATAGGCATCTACATACATTAAAACTGCATCAGAGGGACCTCCCTGGTGGCCAAGGGGCTGAGTGCTGCACTGTGGGACTTCTGCAACACTGCAGTGCAAGTTGGATCCCCCGCCAGGGAAGGGACCCACATGGCACAGCAGACCTCTCCTGTCTCGCCCACTGCTCCCCTCAGCAGTGTATCTCAGTCAGTCTGCCTGTTCTGCTCCTCACTCTGTCTGTGGTGGATCCTCTCACGGCCCCCCATGCCTCTGGCCTGCACCCCAGCTCTTGTATGTATAAATAAATAAAATCTTTTAAAAACTTTTTTTTGAAAAAAGAAAAATATTAAAAAACTGCATCAGAGGGGGCCTTCTTGGTGGCGCAAGGGGTTGAGCGCTGCACTGTGGGGTTTCCACGGCCACTGCAGTGCAAGTTCGATCCTTGGCCAGGGAGGGGACCCACATGGCGCTACAGACCTCTCCTGTCTTGCCCGCTGCTCCCCTCAGCAGTGTATTTCATTACATCTGCCTGTTATTCTCCATTCTGTCTCTGGTGAATCCTCTCCCATACACATACCTCACACCTCTGGCCTGTACCCCACCTCTTATATGTATAAATAAATAAAATATTTTTTAAAACTGCATCAAAAATGTTATAAATTTTACTCTGACATGCCACGGATATTTTGAAGAACACGGAACAAGAATCGTTTATTATATTTATCCAGATATTTGCCATTTCTGGTCCCTAGGTTTGAATTTATGTGGGATCAGTGTTGAGAGTGTGAGACCTCAGAATACTTTATCTGCATTTGGGCTGTAAGAGCTCTCGAATCTCTGAGATCAGTTATGTAAGTTTTACACAGTAAGGTCCATGGGGATTTGTATTCAAGATGTGAGGTCTCTGAAATTCCCAAGGGTCTGTGTTCCAAGTTTAAGTGTGAGGCATTTGGAGTCTATGAGCACTTTGAGATTTTTATCTGAGGTTTTTGTTTGTGAATGTGAGATCTCTTAACTCTTTGACGTCTGTCTCCCAAGGTTTGGATCTAAATAATAGTAAATAAATAAGTAGATAGTAAATAAATCTAAGCAATGTTCAATGTGAACTTTATTTCTGAAAATCTGGTGTTCAGAGTGCGCAGTCTCTAACCTTTCAGAAGATCTGTGTCCCAAGTTGGAATGTGTGGTGGTTCGTTTTTTCTCTTTTTTTAAATTTATATATATTTGACATCAACTGTGGTCCCCATGGGTTTCCCACCACCATTTCACCAGTGCACCATCACCTCAGTCCCTTGTGCTCTTTCTGCCCTAATCCCATTCCCTCCCCCCCAACAAAGTGTTTCTCAGTTGTCCTTGTCTTTTTGTTTTTGTTGTGTTTTTTTTATTATTGTTATTATTCTNAATGCAAAGGCTCTGAAATTTTGAGTCTCTGGAATTTGGTTATGAAAGGTTTGGAGGTTTGTGTTGGGGGTGTGAAGTCTTGGAATTTGTTTTTTAAGTTTCTGAATTTTCTAAGGTCTTTGCCTTAGGAATATTTTGGTGGTCCTTTATTCATAGCGTGTATGAGGTCTCTGAAGTCTTTTGAGGCTTTTGTGTTGTAAGATTTGAATCAAGGTTGTAGCAGGTCTGTGTTCAGGGTATGAGGTCTCAAAACTTTTGGTATCTTTGTGTTGTTTTGCATGGGAGGGTGCAGGGGAGGGGTGGTGTTGGTGAGAGGATTCACCAGAAACAGAGTGGGTAACAGAACAGGCAGATCGACTGAAATACACTGCTGAGGGGAGCAGCAGATAAGACAGGAGAGGTCTGCTGCACCATGTGGATTCCCTCCCTGGCCAGGGATCAAACTCAAGCTGCAGTGGCTGTGGAAGCCCCAGAATGCAGCGCTCAACCCCTTGCACTGCCAGGGAAGCCCCTACTTTTTCCTATCTTTGATTTAAAGTTTGAGTCTACGTATTTGAAGGTTTCTTTTCAGGGTGAAAAGTCTCTGAAGTCTATGGGGATCTGTTTCCAAAAGTTTAAGTTTCATTTATTTGCAGTTCTACGTTCAAAGTTGGAGGTTCTTGGAACACTTTGATAATCTACGCTGCCAGGTTTTCAGCTGACATAACAGGGGGTGTGGATCCCTGCCTTAGACAACTGAAATTGTGGAGCATTTCTGCTTCAGGCTTTTAGTCTGAAGTGTTTGGAGTCGGGGAGTGGGGTGTGAAGTCTCTGAATACTTTGAGGATTTCTGTTGCAAGTGCTGAGCTTGTGGTATTAGGAGATTTGCATAGGGGATGTGAAACCTCTGAACTCTTATACTGTCTCTTACACTGTTCCAGTGTTTGAGTTGGAAGAGGTGTTGGGTGTCAGTACTCAAGCTGTGAGGTGTCTGGAATTTTATGGGGGTCTATTTCCTAAGTGTTAATCCTGAGATATTTGGAAGTCTGAGCTCAACATGTGAGGCCTCTGAAGTTTGAGTGAGGGATGTTTATGGTCTGTTGAGTGTGAGGTTTGTGAAATATTTCACTGTATGTGTTCCAAGGCTGAAGCTGAGGAATTTGTGGTTCAGAATGGGGCGGTGATGCCTGTGATATAAGTGAGGGTTTGTTTTAGATTGTTTGAATATAAAGTATTTTGGACTGAATGCTCAACATATGAAGTCTCTGAATTCTCTCATTAAAGGTCTGTTTTTGTTTTAAAAAAATTTATAGATTTAATTGCAAGAAAATATAAAAGTCTACTATTGAAAATTAAGGAAAATATAAGTAACCTGGAAAACAATTTTTGGTGAATATATAATAAGTTGTTGATGTGATTGATAAAAATTTCTACAAATCCCAAATCAGCAGTTGTGGCCTGTCCCTTGGGCATCACAAGAGATGTTTTTTCATCTCAGAACAACCATAGTGGTTCTACATGCATAACTGCACCTGTTGGCAAAAAAGATAGGGGTCTATTCTTCCAAACAGCTGTATCTTTCCATATATAATTGACCCCCAAAAGGTTCATAATCATAGAAACTTGACATTGTATGTTTAAGCCCATTGGTACATTTATGCCTCTCATCAGATGCACCACGCCACATTGACAAACTCACAATAGACTAATTATTGAAATGGACAAAGAACAGCATCCATTAGAACAAACATGAATCTGAATAGCATAATTATGAAACTATATTACAAATTCATTCTCTGTTAAGAAACCTCAAGCAGCTGTGTTTGGAAGAAAATAAAAATGAGAAACTTAGTTATTTACCAGTACCTTTGTCTTTCTTGCTGAAATTTCTTATCAAAACATTTCACAGTGGCTATTACACTCTTTGTTTTCCCCCATACAGCTATCATTATCAGGAATTATACCAAACAAAAGACATAAAATTTACTACACAAAAGACATAAAATAATGAAAAAGGCGTTGTTTCTATCCACAAAAGCTAATCTATTTAATTTACAATCTAAAATTACCCATTTGTATTTACCACAAAATAAACTCAATATTGTCTCTTGATCATCACAGCTATTTGACTGATATAATTATCTCCACTTAAAGACTAGAACTGAGGCTTAGAATGTTTAATAACACCTCTTAAAAACCCATACTTACTGAGCTACAAACTCTAGAAAATATATTAAAAAATCAATAAAAATTGCTTAGCTACAAAGTCTATGAAATCTATTTAAAAAGCCACCAAGTCTTTCTCTTACAGCACATTGTCTCCTCCATCATTCTGACTTTCCTTGGGTCAAAAGTCTCATTCACCTCTCAGAAAGCTTCAAGGAAGGACAGATGCTCAGGCTACACTACTGTTAACCTCCAGGGAACTCAGGACAGAAGAATGGATGCAAAGGCTCTAAACTAAAGAGATGACTGTGTATATATGAAGGTATCATTTCTAACATCAAAAAATTTAATGTTTCCCATCTCAACAGCTAGAAAAATCCTGACATGGCTAAGGCCAGCCTTTGCAGGGATTCTAGTTTCTGGGATAGTGGAAGTAAATGATATGCAAATCAGTAAGACCATACAAAAGTTCAGTGATACAGGAGTTGGTTCTTCAACAACGTAAACAAAATCAATAAACTTCAAGCTAAGTTAATAATGAAAAAAGAAAAAAAATAATAAGCAATTAGACATAAAAGGGGAAATTACTATATGCAGCATAGAGATTACTATGAACAGATATATGCCAAAGACACAGTGCTATCAAGCTGTCAGCAGCCACTGGGACATGAATTTGATCCCCAGCCAGGGAGTTGATCCACATGGCGCAGCAAACCTTTCCTGCCTTGCCTGCTGCTCCCCTCAGCAGTGCAATCTGCTTGTTCTGTTCCCCACTCTGTCTCTGGTGAATCCTGTCACCCCCACCACATACCTCTGCCTCATACCCCAGTTCTTGCATGCATTAATAAACAAACAAACAAACAAAAAAATTGTTTACGAAGATTGAACCAGAGAACATGAATAGATTCATCACAAGCATGGAAATCGAAACAACTATTTAAAATCTCTCCCAAAAGAAAAGTCCAGGACCAAATGACTTTACAAGTGAAGTTTAAAACGTTCTTTTTCGTTTGACATCTTAGTGAAGCTGCCGTGGTAGCTGTTGCCCTCTGAGCTTTGCAGTACCACCCAAGGATGATAAAAAGAAAGATGCCAGAAAGTCAGCCAAGAAAGACAAAGACCCAGTGAACAAATCTGGGGGCGAGGCCAAAAAGAAGAAGTGGCTCAAAGGCAAGTTCAGGGCACACTCAATAACCTAGTCTTTTTGGACAAAGCCACATATGACAAACCCTACCAGGAAGTTCCCAACTATAAGCTTATAACCCCAACTGTTGTGTCTGAGAGGCTGAAGACTCATAGTGTCTTGGCTAGGGTGGCCCTTCGGGACCTCTTTAGTAAAGAATTTATCAAACTAGCTTTAAAATAAAGCAATAAAGTAATTTACACCAGAAACACCAAAGATGGAGCTGCCCCAGCTGCTGCTGAACGTGCATGAATGATAAAACTTTATTAAATTCATAAAAAGAATTTTACAACCTCAAACCCTCAAATCTTTTAAAAAAGAGTTTATGTCCATTTGACTCAAATTATTGCAAAAAATCCAAGAAGAGGGAATACTTCTTAAAATACTATGTAATGCCAACATTACCCAGACACCAAAACCAGACTAGGAATGGGGGGGACCACTATAGAACAAGATATTTGACAAATATAGAGGTTGATATTCTCAAGAAAATACCAGCAAATCAAATTCAATAATACATTACAAGAATCATACACCATGACCAAATGGGATTTATTCCAGGGAGGCAAGAATAGCTTAACATATGCAAATCAGCATATGTAATACATTCCAGCAAAATGAAGGGTAGAAATCATATGATAGTATCAATAGATGCAGAGAAAGCATTTGACAAGATACAACACACATTTTGAATTAAAAATTAAGAATCAAAAATTCTTAGCCAGGTGAAAATACAAGGAACCAACCTCAACATAATAATGGCCATATATCACAGACCTACAGTCAATATTTTATTTAATGGTGAAATACTGAGAAAGTGTTTCCCTTAAGATCAAGGACAAGGCAAGGATCCCCTCTATCACCACTTCTGTTTAACTTATTATTAGAAATTTTAGCTAAAGCACTCAGAAAGCAAAAATAAATAAAAGGAATCTAGAGTGCAATAAAACCTAAAGATTCCACCAAAAAGCTAATAGAAACAATAAGTAAATATAATAAAATGACAATTACAAAATCAAAACACAAAAATATGCTGCATTTGTACATACAAATAATGAGTATGAAGAAAAATTAAGAAAAAAATCCATTTATTATCACATCAAAAAGAATTAAATACTTAAGAATTAATTTAATGAGGGAGGTGAAGGATTTATACAAAAAATTTATAAGACTCTATTAAAATATATAGAACAAGACAAAGAGTTGGAAAAATATTCCATGTTCACGAATGGAAAGAATTAACATAATCAAGATGACTGTTTTACCAAAAGCAATATATCAATTTAATAAAACTTCCATTAAAATTCCAATGATATTCTTCAAAAAAAAATAGAACAAAAAGTCCTAAAATTTATATGGAACCACAGAAGACCCCAAATAGCTAAAGCAATTCTGAGAAATAAAGAAAATGGAGGCAGCATGGTGCTTGATTTAAAACTATAGTACTACAAAGCAACAGTAATTAAAACAATATGATATTGTTAAAGTGACTGTCTCACCCAAAGGAATATACAGATTTAATGCTATCCTTACCGAGATTCCAATTGTATTCTTTAAAGAAATAAGAGAAAACATTACTGAAATTTATATGGAACCACAAAAGACCCCCAAATAGCCAAAGAAGTACTGGCAGAATAAAGAGGAATGGAAGTATAATGCTCCCAGACTTCAAATTATACTACAAAGCAATAGCAATCAAAATTGCCTGGTATTGAAATAAAAATAGACATGCAGATCAATAGAATGTAACTGAGAGCTCAAAAAGAAACTTATATGGACAGTTCATTTATGACATAGGATCCAAGAATATGCAACAGAGAAAGCAAAGTTTATTCAATAAATGGTGTTGGGGAAACTGGACAGCCACAGGCAAATGAATAAAACCAAACCATTACCTCATACCATACACAAAAATAACTTAAAGTGGATCAAAGACTTGGGTATAATACCTGAAACCATAAAATACATAGGAGAAAGCATAAGCAAAATACTTCAAGACATTGGTTTCAGTGATGTCTTCAGGACATCATTATAGAAGGGAAACAAGGGAACAAAAGCAAAAATAAACCAATGGGCTACATCAAATTAAAAAGCTTCTGCACAGGGAAAAAAACTACCATTAAAACCAAAAAACACTCTACCAAATGGGAGAAAATATCTGCCCATCATATATTCAACAAGGAGCTAATATACAAAATCTACAAAGAACTCATACAACTCAACAGCAAAGAAAGCAAGCAGCCTAATTTTTTAAATGGGGAGTACATCTGAACAAGTAATTTTTCAGAGTATACAAAAGGCCAACAGATATATGAAAAATGATCATCACTTCTAATAAGGTAAGTTCAAATCAAAACCACAGTGATATCAGATGAGGTGAAAATTATATCAAAAAAGACTTTCAACAAGTGTTGGAGAAGATGTGAATAAAGAGGAACCTTTATACTTTGTTGGTGGAAATGTAAATTAGTGCAGGCATTTTGGAAAGTGACCTATCTTAAAACACTGAAAAATGGAAATAGCACATGATCCAGCAATCCCATTTTTGTTTATCTATCTGAAAAACATGAAATAATGAACCCCCAAAATGTGTGCTCCATAGTATTTATTATGACATTATTTACAATAGCTAGGATATGGAAGCAATCTAAGTTGCCACTGATGGTGGTTGGAGAATCTGTGGTATATTCAAACAGTGGACTATTACTCACATATAAGGAAAGATGAAATGCTACCATTTGTAACAAAATGGAAGGCACTCATGGGGATTATGTGAAGCAAAGTCAGTATGATAGATAAAGACAAATATTGGACAATTTCACATATATGAGTAATATAAGGAAACAAAGCAGAGGAAATGATAAAGCAAAATAATTACAGACAATGCTAACTGAATTGAGGTTTCTGAGTTTAAGGGGTGGGGAGAAGGTGTAAGGGGGTTTAATGGGTAGTGGGAAAGAAAGAAAAAGAGGGGGAGGAGAGAGAGAGAGGAGGAAGGAAGGAAGGGGGGGAAAAGGACTCTAAACTCATCGAGTCTCTTTTTTAGTTTTAGTTTGAAGTATTTGGAAGTATTCAAATTGTGAAGTCTCTGAACCCTTTGAGGATTTGTGTCCTAAGTTTGCTTCTGTGTTACTTGGTATGCTAGTTCAGGGATCTTTTTTGAGGTACTGAACCCTGAGATTTAAGTTGGAAGTGTTTGAATTCTCTATAGAATGTGATGTCTCCAAACTCACTAAAGGTCTGTGTCTTAAAATTTTAATCTATGTATTTGTGGATCTGTGTTTATCATGAGGGCTCTGAAACCATTGAAGATCTCTGGTAAGATTTTGAATCTGAGGTTCTGAGGTCTGTATTCTGGGTGTAAGGGTCCTGAACTCCCTGAACTCTTTGAGGACCTATGTTGTCAGGTTTGGATCTTAGGTGTTTGCTGGTACGTGTCGAGAGAGTATGAGGTACCTGACTCTTTTTTGTAGAATTGAGTCCGAGGTATTTACAAATCTTTATTTGAAACGTAAGGTCTTTGATGTCTAGGAGAGTCTATGACATGATAATTTGTTGTCCTTTCCTGTCTGTGTTTAGAGTTTGTTTTGTGAAATATTTAAGTAAGTGTCTGCGCTCTCTAAGATTTGAGGTGTTTCATGCCTGTGTTCTGGTGTAAGCACTCACAAATATTTTAGTGTCTGTTTTAATGTTTATATGACAGACATGGGTTGTTTTTGAAAGGATTAAGTTCTGAACTTGAAGGTCTGTTGCCTGAGGTTGTAGTATCAGGTGTCTGTCAGGCCATGTGCTGGATATGAGGCCTATGGCTCCATTGAGGACTGAGCTCCAAATATTGACCTGCCAGTACTTGGAGGTGCGTGTCCAGGTTGTCATGACTCAGAACACTGTCTTCCAGGGTTGGAGTGTGAGGTATCTGGTGTCTCTTTTCAGGGTTGGAGAGGCCTGACTTCTCTGAGGATTTGTTTCCTGAGTTTGCTTTGAGAGTTTGTTGTTGTCTTGGAACAAATATTTTCTTTTTTTTTTTTTGCATTTTTTTTCATTTTTTTATTAAAATATTTTAAAATTTACATATACTTGCCATTAATTGTAATCCCCATGTATTCCCCATCACCATCTCACCAGTGCA
>JAGFMF010011521.1:0-28420 GCA_019455555.1 Galemys pyrenaicus
CCAATTTATCCTCAGTGTTACAGTTCCTACTGGGGCCTGCTGTATTTTTTCCCTTTTTCCTGTATCTTCCAGGAGCTTTCTAGCCTATTGTCTCTCCGTGGCCATCTTTTCTCTGACCTCCAATTTTATACCTTTTAAAGAAACACCCCAGAACCCTAAAATGTAATTAGACTTCTAAAGACTATCTTGAGGTCTTTATGTTTAAGAATATAAAGAAAGGTGACAGGATTTATGTCAGCTCTGCTCCTTTGGACATTCAGCTTCTATAGTGAATGAATGTGTGGTCCTAATCTGTTAAATGGCATTTTTCATTAAGAGTCAAATGAAAAAGAAGTGTTTATGTGATCTGGAGTCAAATGTATAACATTAAATCTTGATAATATCAATTACTGTTGTAACTTAGGGGTATTTATTTAACCTTAAACAAGTTTCCTCAATTATAAGGTGGAGATTTAAAATATTCAACCTATAGAATCGTCATTAGGATCAAGGAAATAAAAAAAAAATGAATCACTTAGATCACTTAGTGCTTAAAACACAATAATTTCTCAACATACTATCAAGTTTATTAAAAGAAATTGAAAGATATCCACTATTCATGGCTTGAAAGAATTAACATTGTTAAAATAGCCTCCTAACCAAAGAAAGATTCATATTCCATGCATTTCTTATCAAAGTTTCAAAGGCATTCTTCAAAGAAATGGAACAAACATTATTAAAATTCATACAGAAGCACAAAATACTCCAAATAGTCAAAGGAATTGTGACCAAAAAGAGGAATAATAGTGGTTTCAAGCTCCCAGATGTCAAACTATACTACAAGCTGCAATGATCAAAAAGTACAGTGTAGGGATAAAAACAAACAGGCAGATAGAACAATGGAACAGAGTATACACGGGAGACTAGAAACTCTCTTCAAACATTGTGTTGGAGGAAAATGGACAACCATTTTGAAAAGAGTGAAACCAGGCAACTATTACACACCATACACAAAAATTAAGTTCAAGTGGAGAAACTACTTAGATGTAATGTAAAACTGAAAACCATAAAATAACAGACAAAAACACAGGCAAAGCACTCTGAAACACAGGCTTCAGGGACGTCTTTGTGGCATCATCTTCAACAGCAAGAAAAACAAAAGAAAATTTAAGCAACTGGGACTATAGCCAACAAAAAGTGTCTGCACAGTGAAAGATATTATCAGTAAAAAAAAAAAGATACCCTACTGAATGAGGAAAAATATTTGTACACCATGCTTTCTGACAAGGGACTGATAGCCAAAATCTTCAAGGAGCTCATACAAGTCAACAAAAAGATACCAATCAATTCAGTCAGAAAATGGGCAGAAGGGTTAAATAGGCATTGCTCCAAAGAAGACATAAAAATGGCAAATAGGCACAATAAAAAATGCTAATCATCAGGAAAATGCAAATAAAAATCACTAGCCACCACATCACACCTGTGAGAATGACCCTTATCTAAAGGAGTAGAAACAACAAATGCTGGTTAGAGTGTGGAAAAGAAACTCTTGTAAATGTGGAAATGTAGATGGGTTCAGCACCTATGGAAAACAGTGTGGATGTTTCTAAAAATATTAAAAATAGATTCTACCATATGATTTAGCATTTTCACTCCAAAAATCTACCCAGAGAATCAAAACCACTAAGGTGAAGGGAAATATGCACCTCTATGTTCATTGCAGCACTGCTGACAATAATCAAGCTGTTGTATATATTACATATATTATTCATCTATATCTATCTATCTAACTATCTATCTATCTATCTATCTATCTATCTATCTATCTATCTATCTATCTATCTATAGCTATATATATTACATTTCCTCAAGGAATATAGGAAACCAACTATATAGGTCAAACCCATAATAAACCCTAAAAAATATGACTGTAGAACTGAACCTCCCAAAGAGAAGGAGAGGAGAGAAAAGGGAATAAATTTGGAGAGTCTATATAAAATAGACTATGGCAGCAGACTTTCACTGCCTCAGGGGTGGGTGAGGTGTGGTAACACACCTGAGGGTGTAATTCTGTATCTCTAAATCATATGCAATGCTATAAGCCAATGCTACCTCAAGAAAAGATCATTGTTTTGGTAGCAACATAGAGTAGGTATGCTAAAATTAATTGAAGTTAAGATTTTGAATGGAATATTACAAGATTTTTGGCATCAATTCAGTTTTTATATTAACATTATATATATATATATGCTTTAAGAATACACACATAGCTTTTTTCCATCCTATGTACGTCCTTCCTTAGTAAAACGTATGCTCTGGCCAGTCTCCTTTTAATAGATATAGGCCAAATGAATTAGACAGGAATACAAAACATTTGGAAATCCAGTTGATAAATTTCTTATCTGTGTAAAACAAAGTAACTCCTAGCCAGTGTTATACTAAGATCTCAGCAGAACTATATTACATAATTTTCATAAATTTGCTTAAATGGGATAGTGTGAAATAGCTAAAAATGCATATAAAAGGAGCTTGCAGTTTTCTTCCATTTCTTCTTCATTACCTGTGCATCTGAGAAAAATGGTGTAATTAGTCAAATCTTTAATTTACTTTCTTACAATATAGAAATATAAAGCCTCTTCCAGTGCTTAGATATGGAATGAATGTCCACGTGTTATTTTAAGACATGCCTAAGAGAACGAAATTACTGATTTTCCTATATGCAATTACTACTGACTGACAAGATGAACCAAATTCAACAGCACATATCCATTTCTACAATAGGTTTTGTAAATATTTTATATTAACCAAAAGACAGCCTTCCTCCCAGGCAAATCAAGAGTTTCTTTTCACTCTAAATGTATTAATAATTAAACGAAAAGAAAATCATTCGTTCAATTAGTAAGAAAATAAAGATTTAAAGAAAACTTTTCTCTATTAATGATTAAAAGAATAGGGAAAAGCCTGATCTCTTCTGTTGTTTAGCTATTAAAGAGGGAATATACAGAAACAATAATAGTGTACAAAATTTCCATACAATTCTATAATGTGTGGCTTAGTTGCTAATTATTTAATACATTGATTTATAAATCTCCACATACAGAAAACTAAAACATTTAAATATGTTAAGGAATAAAGGAAAAGTTTGATTTTATAGTTTTGAAATTTGCTTTATGAATGTTATGAATACCATCCTAAGGGATTACACAACTTTTTTTTTTTTTTTACATGTAATACAATTTCTATTTGCTTATTGCTTTATGCTCAATGTACTTCTGTAACAGTCTAACTAGACAGGGAAATAGCTGTGCATGCCTGATCATGTTTTTTGGTTCACTTTTGAAGATTTATCTCACCCAGAGAGGCATAATTTGTTATTTTTTTAAAGAGGGTTTCCAACTTTTATAAGAAGAGTTGAATCATTGCATTTGCTCCTTTGAGGCAGTCATCTCTAAAATGGTAAACTGGTAAATACTGTGTATCTGAGGCATCAAGCTGAAAAGCTTGTCAACAGAAACAAGACTTCCAACTCTAAATCTGTTCCAGCTCATTGATTGAATCCCTGGACTACGAACGATTCGAGCACAGGTCAGAGACTGTTGTCATTTTTATAGCAAGTTCCACTGCTGTGCTTACTCAATAGTAATGTCTAGAAGAGCTGGCCAGAACTGACTTGATATAAAGCGCCTCTTCAGGAAAATGAGCGTGTGCTAGGTGTGTGCCAATCTACCTGTTGGCACAAATAAAATAATTTCTATGTAGAGGCTGACACACTATCTCAGAAAATGTGAGTTTTCAGAATAACAGCAGGGATGGAAGTACAATATGACCACAGGTATCAAAAAGAGAAATTGAAAAGTAATCTTTTATAGTACATCATAATGTTTCTATAAGTAACTCCACAGGAAAGTGGAAAATCTCCAATCATATCAATCCATACATATTGTAATGATTATGAAGGGGAATTTTGCTATGTTTATGTTTTTCTAATTTTAGCTAACATAATCATATCTTCTCCAAAGTAATAAATATAAGAAATATGTATTGCATACATTTCAAAAGGTTTATTGGCTTAAGAGCTTTTTCCTTCTCACCTGTAATTGTCACAGATTTGAAGAATTTACATTAGAGGTAATTGAATTTCATGCCTTGCAGAGCTACTTAATCCACACAGCCCCATACTTCAATTCATAAACCATGTTTTTAAAAAATTAGTCCTACTATTTTCAAATACTTTGAACTAGATCTCTCAATTATGCTTCTTAAAAAATCTAAATTGTGGGCATGCATTGTTTGGATAAAAATGTCAAATAAAGAAAATGCCTTTACAAACATTCAAGTTTATGATATAAAAATGTATAGAAATGTAGACCATACGACTCTAACATCTGCTACTCTATTTACTTCCAAGTTAGCTGAAGTAATTTAGCTGACTAGATGTCCCAGAATTCCATTGCCATCCCTTATGTAGTCCTGCCTAACAAATGAAACCAACACTAAAATATAGGGAAAAAATCATCAGTCAAAAATATGTAGCCTTTCTTTGTCAGTACCTATAAATAAATTCCTAGGTAAATTATATTGAAAAATATTGGTATTATCACTAGCAGTGTCCTTGTTAATTCCAATAATTAAGGAATGTTTGCAATTTGAGATACCTCTGAAATAAAATTTTTAATTTGGTTAACCAAAATACATATTTGTCTTGTCACATGTATCTACCTTCTTGACATTTAAACTGAGTGAATTTAGAAAGCAAAAAAAGAATCTCTATGCTTTATTTTACAAAAAGAAAAATTTAGTTAAGAGAACATATTCAAGAGATAAGTTTCTTCTCTAAATTATTGCACAGATACATGTTATTTTCATCCTTTAAAGGAAAGAAAAGAGTAAAATATTAATAGAAATAGAATACTTTCTTCTTTGTTACATTGATATATTTCTTTATAGCCTACCATTTTTCTGAGGGTACCAGCCACAATCTTTTAATTCTATATGATATCTCTGGAGATGAACATCCTAACTTGTATACAATTAATGAATGAAAGCTTCAAGATACAATTCAGCAAGCAAGAAAAACAAAGTGAACAATTTAGCATATTTTTATTTTTTTGATGTTGCATTACCAAAACTGTAAAGACTGTATTATTACCTATTCCTTGATCACCTGGCAGTAGCTATGAATTAGTCCTCTTATGAAATGAGAAGATTTATTATAATATCTGCTTCTAATTGTGCTAGCTAAAATACTGAGGCTTGTTTCAGTGCATTCAAATAATTGAAAACAGAAAGTCTGTCCTCCATCCAGATTTCCTGCTCATTATCCTACTGGTACAGATATTTTTCTACAACAGGATTTCATGGTATTAATGTCTCGGTCAATTCTACCCATAATGTGCTCTCAAACATTTTATAGCACTTTAATTTCAGTGATTACCTGATCAAAACTGGTTTCAATTCTAAACTAAATTTCTTGAGGGTAAAACAATTTTTCTACTTTTATTCTCAGCATCTTTAGAAAACATGGTGGTATAAGATCATCACTATATTTGTCATGAGTGACTTGAGAGGAATAAATGAAGTCAGCTTACTACAAAATAGTTAAAGAATTTACCAACGAAAAGAAAATAAGTATGACTTCCCTCTGCTAATAACACATTATCACATATTTATGCATCTGGTACTTTATTTAAAAAAATCATAAGTGATAAAGGAATGAGGAGGATTCTATGATTTGCAATAGGAAGAAAGTAGTAGATGCTCTGCTCTTAGAACAGATAAAGAACTATTTTTTTCTTTCTTTATATAATTTTGACATCAGTTGTAATCCCCATGGGTTCCCCATCACCATTTCACCAGTGCAGGATCACCTCAGTCCCTGTGCTCTTATCTGCCCTCAACTCTCTCCCCCTCTCCTCCCCACCAAGTGTCCCCAATTTTTCCTTGTCTTTTTGTTTTTGTTGTGTTTTTATTTTTATTATTATTGTTACTATTCTTTTCCTTGTTCCTTATTTGGTTCCTTTATATTCCTCATAGGGGGGAAACCATCCGGTGTTTTTCTTTTGCCTTCTGACTTATTTCACTGAGCATAATACCTGCACCTCTATGTTTATAGCAGCACTATTTACAATAGGTAAGACCTGGAAATGCCCAAAAACAGATGACTGGATCAGGAAGATATGATACACATACATGATGGAATACTATTCAACAATCAAAAAAGAGAGTCAGTCATAGGAACATGGATGGATCTGGAAGAGATTATGCTCAGAACTAATGTTTTTGAACCTAGCAGACAATATTATGGGGGGTATTCAGTGCTGCATTTGTGTAGTAAAACACATGCTATAAATCAACATAATTTGTGGACGAAATTATTCACTAAATAGTAGCTCAAAGTCAGTCTTGTGTCATTGCATTTACCCTGACAGAAGGTGTTGAAATATTTACTTCAAACTCTGATATTCAATCTGTCTGTCCTTGGCCTCATAAATTAAGAATTCTAGAAGGGGCCAGCATTCTATAGTTGTAACTTATATATGTGCCGATCCCTATCATTACCTGTCCTTGTAACAATAATTTCCCTTTCCTTGGAAAATAAGTTTGTTTTGCCTGGTTTAGTTTAAAGGATTTTAATTTTCTGTGATTGAACTGGTTTAAATAAGGTTGATGTTGAGGGTTTAAAAAAAAAAACATGAAAAAAAGATGAACTTTCTCACAGAGCATCCACATCTAATGTTTTGAACTAGCCACACTGAAGGCATGAGGCACTCAAGGTGAGCTGTGAGTGATGACTCCTGCAAAGAAATATGAAGATGGCCTCTTGCGCTCTATGCTTGACTGTATCCTGTCATTGTGTGTGACTTATGCCAAGTCATTGGAATCAGTCAAGCAACAACAAGCTAATTTCCCTTTTCTCCCTCCTCTCAATTTGCTACACTCACATTCTTCACAAGAAATATAACAATGTGTCTGTCACTTAAAATGAATCACCAGGACAGACCTACAAAAAAAACAAAAGAAAAATATGGAATAAATTTCAAGATGACTAGGTTTAATATATTCATCCAACTTAGTACTTTCCTAAGATATTTCTGGATGCCGTTAGTTTTAATGGAGATAGGGTAACCAGAACACTAGACGTTGTTGATAGAAGGAGCTTAATTTTGTGAAGAGTAGATGAAGAATAAATGAGTGCTCAAAAAATAAAGATAATTTCCAATTGGGTCATAACATATTAAAGAAATGAAAATTGATATGTGGGCTTCCCTGGTGGTGCAGTTAGTTAAGCAACATACTATGAAGCAAACTGCAGCCACTGCAGCACAAATTCAATCCCTGCTGCTGGCCAGGGAGGGGACCCACATAGCATAGCAGACCTCTCCTGCCTCGCCGGCTGCTCCCCTCAGCAGTGTTTCAGTCAGTCTGCTTGTTCTGCTCCCTGCTCTGTCTCTGGTGAATCCACTCACCTCCTTGGACTCTGACCTGTACCCCAGCTCTTATATGCATATATAAATAAAATCTTTTTTAAAAAATAGAATTGGGATGTGGGAACATCTTACTAAGGAATGGAGAGTTGCTACCTAAAATGAAGTTAAAAGTTCATTTCAGTTCCATTCAGAATGTGGATGTGTTTGAGCAAGTCCAGATTTACCTGGGACCTGAACCTCAAAAGCTTCCACAGACTATTTTACCTATTTAGACTCCAAAATGTTCCATATTCTTTGTCAATCAGATAATTCAAATTCATATTAAATTTTGTGGGGAAAAATGTTGCTAATAAAGTCAATGATTTCCATAAATCCTTCATCCTATATGTAAAATTGCTCAATTCTTATAACCATATTGACATTCTAAAAGTGAGGGAATTAACACTGATAAAGAATATATTAATCAATATAGAGACCTTAGCCATGTTTCATCATTTGTCTCTCTAATGTGTTTTTTTTTCTGGATGATTGCTGCTTCAAAATGTTATGTCTTCTTAATCTCCTTTGCCTATTCAGTTATGGAAGAATTGGGAAAGATTCAAAGATGGGATGATGGATAGGTGAACAGATGGACGGTGATCAGGTGGTAGATCAGGCTGTAGGCAGCATCTAAAGTAACACTACATCCACCCTGCATCCTGGTACTTGTACTCTTGTGTAATCTCTTCCATTTGCATATGGGTGGGAACAACTGACTCACCTGTAATGAAATGATACTCAAACTTCCATATTGGAATGTTCTATTACTATCGATAGATATTTGTGTATGTTATTCCAATTATAATTTAATTTCCTGAATTTTGTTCAAAGATCTCTCTCTCTCTCTCTTTACTTAAAAAGCTTTATTGGGAATATTAACACAAATAAACATGCACCAAAATGGTCACAGTAAACCCAAAATGTGAATGTATATCTCAAAGAATTATCAGAAAACAAATGTTACTACACGCTCCCCCAGAAGTGAAATATTCACTAGCTCTCTAGAAACTACTCTTTTATTCCCCCACAATTACTATTGCTTTCTTCTCCCTAAATTAACCACAATCCTGACTTCTTACAATATTACTTAACTTGTTAAACTTTATAATAAGGGAATCTTATGGCATATATTCTTTTGCCAAAATGTATGTTTGTGAAACGTATTTATATTTTTGTGTGAAGACCTTCTGGGGCATAGCACAAGGTAGGGCCTTAGATTGGTTTTGTTGGATTGATTTAAAGATGTTTGATTTTGTATGTTACTATAAATGATATATATAATGATAGTATATAATGACATATATATGATAGTATAAACATTTATTTTACCATTTGTTGTGACTATATTGTACCAAAATTATTTTATATTAATCTTGATAGGTTAACTTTGTCAAACATAGTAATTGTATTAAAAATCCTAGTTACTTACAAATTTCTGCATAGATAATTATATTATCCATAGGGACTATTTTTTTTTGTTACTTCATTTATTATTGCAATACTTTTGTTGAGATAATACTGTATATAATTTAGATGTGTACATTTACACTTCTTCAAATATCTGCTAAGATTTCACACCCATTATCAATGGATCACCTTTCCCTTTTGCACCCACTCCTACCCTCCTTCTCTGGAAGCACTTTCCTAAAATTTTTCTAAATTTTTTAACTTAGTTTTTTTTTTTTTTATATTCCACATAAAAATAATATCATTTAGTATTTGTCTTTCTCCTTCTGACTTACTTTGCTTAACATAACTCCCTCTAGTACCATCCAAGTTATCACAAATGATGAGATTTCACATATTTTTACTGGTGAACAGTGGTCCATTGAGTATATATAACATATTTTCTTAAATCACACATCTCTCTTTGGGTATGTTTTTGTAACTTAACTATAATGAGTAGTAGTATGACAATGGAAGTTAGATTTATTGTTTCTATTTCTTCATTTTTATGTTTTCTTTATTGAATAAGTTTCACTTATTCCTTCCTTGAATTGTACTTCAAGAAATACCTAATAATTTAAACTTTATAGTTACATGTGAAATGTATTATGTATGGAATCTTTAATCCTTCTTGAGTGTGAAAGACTTCTAGTTTAGCAGATATGTCTGCCAGGGTCTTATTGAAATCATGGGTTTTTATCCCTCCTGGGTGACCTAAACTTATTGCACTGCAGCAAGAATATGTATAGAAAAGTATTAGTTAGAGAAGGGAATGTTTTCAGGTTATAATTTCAAGATTTGGGAGATATTTTACAGTGTCCAATCATAAAATGTTTACCGCTTGAAGGTTTCTCACATTATACCACTGCTGAGATACTGCCACCTACTTTACACATTGCCTTGATTCATTAGTTCTGCAGGCAATAATCCCCAAGCAATGCATCATGTATGTTTCCCAAATCTCATACTTTTAACTCTTTCCTTCGTTTCCATCACCTTAATACTTTCCTGCTTTCAATATTAGCAATATATCATTTTAGCCACTCTGATTTAAGTTTATTAAAATTAATTAAAGTGGGTATAATTAATGACCTGCACTAAAAGTTCAAACAAATGGATATTGTTTACATCCCACTAACTGTGAAAGGAAAAAAAAAAAAAGAGCTAACTGATGAACTTTTTCTTATTCTAGGTCAATTATTTTAGACCTGGAGTAAACAGTCATCAGCCTTTTCTTCACTTCTGTGTTTCTTTTATCTAATTAATTGAATGTGAAAAATGGACATTTTAACTTTATAGATAACATATTATGTGTGTATGCCTTAAATTGCCTTCTAAACATAGTTCTCATTACCGTAGGATTGCAAGAAAGAATAGAGATGATTATAGTATATAATTTCTTGTGTGAGAGGCCAAATCAATCTTGTTCTTTAAGAGGAAATAAATCAGGTGTAATGATAATGTGACACAATAAGAAGTCTCACACATTATTTGAAAGTTAGTTATAGGATCTGTTGATAAGTTAGAGAGGACAATGTGCTGTCAATGGATACATCACCTGTCTGATCAGTTTTCTTTCTGTGTCTACAGCATCTTTATTTTATAGACATTGTGAGATATGAATTACTTATAGCACAGAAACAGACATGGGACACAGGACCATCAATTACCTGGAGCAGCAGCACTGTCTAGCTCATAACTAAGACTAAGCCAGGAGGTGTGGATCATGCTACTTTCAAAGACAGAACAAAGCCTTGGTGAATGCAATAAAAATTTGCTAAGGAAACAGATTATAGATGTACAGTATCTATTCAAATTTGTGTATAGATAAAGAAGAGCTTTCTTAGCTTAGTGGGATCCATATTTAACATTATACACAGCAACTGGTGCCCAATTCACTTCCCTCTTTTTCCCCTGTCACCTACTCTAACTCTCTGGTCTCACACATCATAATTCTAGATTTAGTCTCACTGGCAGGGCAACAGATAATCTCACACTAAAGCTCTATTATGTTCAATTGCTGAGGTAATTCACAGTACAATTATGTCATACCTTCTATCCTTTATACATCCTGATATACCTTCCTCATGCAAGTTCCTAGGGCTTGAAATTGTGTGCATTCACCTTTTCTCCTTTTTTTTTTTGGTATATTTAATTTCATTTTCCAATTGTTGATGTCAGTATAAGACATACAGTTGATTTAATTTAAACTGACCATGAATTATATAGCATTGCTAAATTATATGTTTAAAAAGATATTTTGTAAATCTAATAATCTCAGGATTTCTACAAATATGTTTGCTCAATTTGTGGATAAAGTTTTACTTCTTCTTCAAAATGTTTGCCTTTCATTTCTTTTTAGTGACTTACTGTGCTGCTTGCATTCTCCTGAAAAATATTGAATAGAAGTGGTAAGAACACACACCTTATTGTTATCCTACACTAAATGTTTCACATTTTAATCATTAAGAAATGATTTAGTTGTAGGAGCTTATAGATAAATATTTTCCAAGTTGAAGAAGCTGTATTCATTTCTTTCTTGTCAATTTTTTATGTTTTCTTAAATGCCTGATGACTTTTTAAATGATTTTTATCTACTAATACACCTACACAGTTACTTTGTTGAATTGTTCTGATTGACTTTAAAATATGTAAACAAGCTTGTATTTTTTGCAAGATCTTACTTGGTCATGAGACATTAGTTTATTGTTGAAAACTATGTGACATTTTATAAACAATTTTTGTGTCTTTGTGAATAAGGCTTTCTTGTACATGTTCTTCCTTTCTTGTAAGGACTTGGCTTTGAATTATTAGAAATGTTGGCCTCATAAAACATGTATTTTATTTATTCTATAACTGATGAACTTTTTTATTTATATTTCAGATATTTTATACCTAAAGAATATTGAAATTTTTCTTCTTTAAATATTTAGCATATTTCTATACTAAATATATCTGCAACTACAGTTTCCCTTTGGGGAAGTTTTCAAATTTAAATTTCTATTTCTTCAGTATATTCAAGACCTTCATATTTACTAATGACTGTATTCAGGTGGTAGCTTGGTCGGGGTTGATTGATCTACTTTAATCTTACTCTTTTATCTGCGGTCACAGCTGGGATGTTTGAAATGACTAGGCTCTGTCTTCATGGGATCTGTCATCTTGGATTTCTTCCCAGTATAATCTCAGGGTTTCAAGAGAATGAGCAAATATTTTAAAGTTTTCAGATGCTTAAAATCAAAAGTCACAAAATCTCACATTTGTGTGTTATATTAAGGAAAAGCATTTTGTGAGAATGTGATTATATCACATTGCTCTAAGAAAATAAAATTAACTTTCTTGAAATATAAAAAAATTGAACTCACAGGTCATACCACCAACTTAAAATCTGGAAAGACTAGTGAGTACAGAGATTCACAGAAACTATACATTTGCCATAGCAGAAGCTATTATCAAACCATTCACAAAAAGGAAGAGCTAAGTGGTAATTTTTATGAATCAGTGGATGCTTACTGTGGACTATTATGAAAGTTAGAAATTCCTGAAAATGCAGTTTTGAGGGTTCCTATCCATATTTGTAATGCCAGAAATACCAACAGATTCTTATGTTGAAGACAAGGAAAGGTCCCCTCATAGTTATGGAAGGGGAAATAAAAAGTAACTAATTGATATATGCTCTGGACATCCTCCATAACAAGGACATACACTGCAGATTTTGAGGTTTTTCCAGAGTATTATACTACTTGGAGGAAAGATAATTCACAGAGTCAAAACCCTATGACTATTTTAAGGTATCTATGAGATATGGGGATAAGCAAATCTTGGGGATGTTGCTAAGACTAGATTCACTAGAAGATGAGGATTAAATAACTGCACATCTTACTTCTCTCAAGCTTCACTATCAGATTATCAGGACTGAGTATAATATAATTGTCAAATACAGGCGAAAGAGCAGAAATGCAGATTCTAGTTATACAGGTTTCCTTAGGAAAGCCTCTAACACCCCTCCAAAAAAAAAAAATTAGGAAGATTAAACAAGAGCATCACAGGACTTTGAACTCTATCATTATGGTTAAAGCAAATATTAAACACAAACCAACATCTTTCCAGATCAACATAAATCCTTTTAGAATTAATTCATCTCAGTTCTTCTTATCTGAGACATCATATATATATTATCTGAGACATCATATATAGATGATGTCATAGACATCACCTATGAACATAGATCCAAAAGAAAACTAAATATTACACATCAAATCCAACGAAGTAAAAAGTAGGATCAAGCAGAAAAAAATTAGAAAAAATTTAACAAGATAATTATAAAGTATCCTAAAAAATAAGAAAATAACCCACTTGAAGACAAAAAATACACATGAGAATAAGATTCATTACACAGGTTTTGGAATATTGTATTATAAATTTAAAATAAGTATATCTAATATGTTGGGATACTGATTAAAAAATAGATAGCAAGTATTGCCACATACACTCTGTAACTAGAAAGAAGAGAAATTTGAAATTAACCAACAGAAAAAATGATAATTATATATAAAAAAACCCTGTAATAGAATTAAACAATGGGTCTGTAAATTGACTGGACAAGTTCAGTGAAAGAAATGATCTTGGATATAGATCAATATAAACTTCCCACACTGAAATAGAAAGAAAGAATCCAAGAAGGAAGTATAAGAACTGAGGGATAATCATGAAATGTATAACATATGAATAAATGAAAAATGAATACCAGAAGGAAAAGAGAGAACAGAAGAAATGTTAGAAAAATTATTGACTGAAGTACTCCAAATATAATCTCAGACACCAAAAGTATAAATTCATAAACCTGAAAAAAACATCCACTTGATTTAAACTAAAGAACAAAAATCAACAGAAATGAAAACAGGGATCAATGAAATCAAGAAAATTGAGAAAATCCTGAGCATACTAACTGAAAGAGAAGAGAGAAGCAAAAATTACCATATTATAAAATTAAGGAGGGGTCATCACTATTGAACCCAAGGGTATTAAAAGAAATATAACACAAAACTGAAAACAATAATAAGCAATTGATTAAATGGAATAATCATGTAACACATAAAAACTCACAAAACATATGCAGAGAAATAATTATACAATATATGCACATATATGTATGTATATATGCATATTTAAATAGCAAACATTTAAGGGAGAAAGGATGCTAGTTTCCCAAAATATATTACAGAATATAAAGTAGAAGAAAATTAACTAGTTCATTCTATGAAACTGGCAGATTTAAAAAAAAAAAGTGCAGTAAAGGAAAACTTCGGATCAAATTTCTCATAAACATAGATCCAAAAGAAAACTAAATATTACACATCAAATCCAACAAAGTAGAAAGTAGGATTTATTCTGGCTAAACAAGATTGGCTGAATATTGTAAAACAAGGAATGCAAATCTACACATCAATAGGATTAAGCAGAAAAAATTTAGAATTGTCAATTGATGCCAAAAAGCATTTGACAAAATTCAATATTTATCTTCAATTAAAATTAAAAATCCCAGGTAAGTTTAGTGAGATTCCACAAATCAGTAGAATTGATTTCTGTGAATTATGTAACAAAATGTGTAGCTAACTTCACATTTAATCTTGAGGAACAGGATATTTTCAGTTTACATTGAATATAAGGAATGTGTGTCATTTGTTGCTTTTAATATCTCACTGCAAGTTCCAGCTAGCACAATGAAACAAGGAAAGAAAATAAATGGTACATGGATTAGGAAGAAAAAAAGAAAACTCCCTTTTTCTTACATGACATTACTACCTATGAAAAAAATCCACAAAATCAACACACAAACTGCTTGAAGTATGAGCATATAGCAAAGTCACAGAATACAATATTGATAAAGAAGGGAAATTGCTTCTCTATATACCAGCATTGAAAAATATAAATTAAAAAAAATAAGCATTTATAATGGCACTAAAATTTACAAGAGGGAGGATTTTGTAGTTCCATAAAGTAAGGGCATGTAAACAAATAGATCCTGTCCCAAGTGGAAGAACTTCCATACTGATATAAATGCATACAGGAATAAAAAAGAAGTCAGGGCAAGTAAATATGCATACAGAAAAATTTCAAATAATAATATATTTCACTGATAATAACAGGGAGAAAATAGCCCTTACTCACTGAGTATGGACTGGACAGTGACCTTTTTCCAAAGTACACAGTATACAAAGGGAAAAAAGAATAAACTTACAATGGAGAAACATAACAGCACTACCTTATTGAGGGGATCAAAGATAACATTAACAGTTATAAAGTTCTGTTGATAGTAAATATTCATGGTACTAATAAGAAATATATTTGATCTTTCTCCTAATTTCTGACACAGAACTCCAAAAATATCTGGGCAATTTCCTGAGTGATAGGAATATCTTTTGTTAGTCATACAGAACCCCTTTGATCATATCTGAGTTTATGCTAACAAATTGACTCAGTGTCTCCCACTGACCTCTTGGAAGGCTGGAAATTAAGCTCTAGCAAAACTTCTGAACAAGGAGATCTGATGAACTTCCAGGTTGGCAAAACATTAGATGCCAGAAAATAGCATACCCAACTCTACATAGCTTAAAGTACCTGCACTAAAGAAACTTCTAGACCTAATCCCACAGACCTCTTCATCTGGTTAGTCATTGGTATTATTTATTACATCCTTTTTAATAAATTGGTAAAACAAGAGAAATGTAGGTTTATGATTCAGTCTAACAAATTATCAAAGTTGACCAGGATGTCATGGGGACCTTTCATTTATAGCAAGTTGAACACAAATGTGAATAAACTGAAACTATATTATATGTTTAGTGTTTGAAGAAGGTAGGGTTAGGAGGTAGATAAAGGTCTTGTGAGGCTAATCTCTTAACCTGTGGCTACTTCACTAACTCTAGTGTCAGGGTGAAGTGAATTATTACAATCAAATGCCAGGAGAAAATTGGAGAATTGTTCCCTGTTGAAAAATTCCACATAATTAGTTTCAAAGTGTTGGCATGAGTAGAAACAGAAGTTCATAGTACTCTTAATGTCATATAATAAAAATGGAACTTTACCATTGATCTTCCTACCCCATTCACATTAAGGGTGAATCAGAAAAATCCTGCCTGAGTCATATCTGACCTAAAATGATCAAAATTGTCAAGGTTATAAAAAAAAATACTCTGAAAAACAAATACTCTGAAAAACTGCCATAGCCAATAAGAACCTAAAAAGATAGGATGATAGATGATCATGATGATGATAACAATAGATGACAGAGAACTAGCTAGCTGTAGAATGACAACTAGAAATATGGATGTAGATGTAGATAGAATTATAAATATATCCTTCCCAGAATCTAGAATAGTGTCTTCCATATGAATACTTGTGTCATTAATGGTATATAGTTGGTATATTATTCCAATTATTTTCAAGAACATTTATAAGCTTTTATAGATATTGAGCACCATGTCATTTTAATTTTATTTTCTTCAGCAAAATTAACTTATAATGCTTGTTTATTCAATTATATTATAATAAAACACATAGAAATCAAGGAGGAAACAATAAAACTATTCTTCTAACAACAAACTTGCAAATGGAATCATCCCTATGAAAAGAAACGCTCTTAGGCCTCCCTGGTGGCGCAGTGGGTTGAGCGCCACACTGTGAACCATTCATGGCACAGCAGCACGAGTTCGATCCCAGCCAGGGAGGGGCCCCACATGGTGAGGGAGACCTCTCCTCCCTTGCCGGCTGCTCCCCTCAGCAGTGTATTTCAGTCGATCTGCCTGTTCTAGTCCCCACTCTGTCTCTGGTGAATCCTCTCATCGCCATACCTCTGACCTGTTCCTGCTCTTGTATACAAAAATTTAAAAGAAAAGAAAAGCAACACTCTTTAAATTGCTACAAGAATTTCTATGCGAAGTCCAAGGTTATTTTCTCAAGAGGAGGCAAATGCTTTCATCCTTTTAGTAACAACTTGATATTTTCACAGAGGGTCATTATAACGATCATAGGTAATACATCACCAGGTTCTTACATGTTGTAAACTTTATGAGAGAGATGTATTTGTCAAACTCCGTGAAGGCACTCTGGGGTTGCTTATGCAGGATAAGTTTTGCTGGATGTCCAGCATACAGAGGCCATTTAATAAACTCTTTGCTGCTAGTCAAAATGATATCCTACTGATACCATCTGGAAGTCAGTTGGAATCAAGTTTAAGTCTACTAGTAGGAGCCAGAGTGGAGTCGATGAATAGTTTCCTGTATTGACAGGTTTAAACAAAGGCATTTAATCATCATGCTGGTTGATTGGTTGTATTGCAATCTTGTGATTTGATAGGATAGGAACTTTAATAATACAACAGAATATATTAATAATAATTTATTTTAAAAACTCTTAGAAAGTAAAATAAGTATTTTAAACTTTTCCATTTTGCCTAATAAACAGTCATTTGAAGAATTACCTTTCTTGTTCTGCATAGATTATAGTCCTATATAATTTCACCAATTTAAATCCACAGGCATAGGGTCATTTGTGCAATCATTTAGTCTTTGTTTCCTAGGAAACAGACCAGTCAAGAGATGAAAATGGCCACCCACTTTCTTTAACACTATTATTTGATACTATGCTAATCCACATAATTCACAAGTTTCCTTTTCTTACTGCTCAGATTCTGCTGTGGTTTTAAAGCCATTTCAGAACCTCATTTTCATTTAGTATTTTATAAAATCCTAAAATAGGTTACGGTGACATTCAAAATGGCAAAATTCTTTACTTGTATAATTCACATTGAAATTCTAAATTTCACTGTAACAGAAATCCATTGTAACAATGCTATCATATATTTTTTGAAAATTGATCCATGGTAAAAATTATCTCTGGAGAGGTATGTATAGAATATTACACTTTGAAAAATGGATTATAATATTTCCTTTCATTTGAATGCATTTATAAAGATATGTAATCAAAATTACATGTGTGGTCAAAAACATTATAAGAGTATTTATCTTGGGTTATGTTATATTTACATGGATCAATAATGGTTATATCATGATGGTCTAGAATATTCAATAAAAATAATATTGTTCTAACTATACTATTTTTCATATTTTTTAGTCTCTTTAAAGATAGTATCAATAATCAGGAGATACTAATTAGTGCATGAATAAATCATGTGCTGGTACATTATGTGATATTAAGTATACATGGAAATCTTGTTCACAAATCTTTTTGTGACCCCATTGGTGACCCCACTGATGTCCATATCCAAGGACACTGTGGAATATACACTTTTTTAAGATTTCAAGATATGTTGGGGTAAAATGCTCCTAGGCAACATAGTCTCTGTACCCTGGTAATGTAACTTGGAAAGCATCCTGGTCTCTAGATTTGAGTTAAGCAATTTTCTGCCCAAGAGAACAAAGATTATTTCTAGTTAAACCATAGAATTTGAGAGCAAACAGTTCACTATTCAGATACATATATTTAATTTGCCTCAAATCTGGAAGATTCAGAATAATTATTAAAATTTTCTTAAGCCCTTTGGTTAGTAAAATACTTTGTATCACTTCAACTAGTGAATTATGTTACATGGAAATAAGACCTTCATTTATTAAGCCTATAAAATGGATGTTTCTACAGCCATCATTTGCAATAAGTATTCTTATATTTTATCCATAACTTTTCTCACATATCTATACACATATATAGAAATACATATTATAGGTATTTTTAGTCAAGAACATATTAAACTATTTAGGAAATTAACTATTTATAGTTCAATTAATGTCTCTTCATTGAACCCAATCATGAAGGACAGGTAACATATACTTAATGATTTTTTGGGGGGAGGGGTGATACAAGGCTTTAAGTCTCAGCACTATGACACTATCCGCAGCCACTGTAGCACGAGTTTTATTCCCCACCCAGGTTGCTAACCCACATGGCACATCAGACCTCTCCTATCTCTCCCGCTGTCTTCTCAGCTGTGTATTTCAGTAGCTCTGCCTCTTCTGTCCCCTACTGTTTCTGGTGATTCCTCTTAAACCCCACATCTCTGGCTTATACCCCAGTTCTTATATGCATAAATAAATTTAAGAAATCTTTAAAAATATTTTTGTGGGATTAACTATGGAGTTACATTGTAAAAATACAGTATAGATGAAAATATTCTTTATAAAGCTATCATATTTTTTGCTCATGATTATTATAATTTCATTTAAGGAATATAATATGAAGTATGCTATTTTAGAAGAAAACTATTCCTTTGTACTATATGGAATTATAGAAAAATATTTCATAAAAGAAATACCATTAGATAAAGAAAGACTACTCTGCATGCCTTAAGCATAAAACTTTGATAATTTTCCATTTGTTTATCTTTCTTGAACAGAAGATTCCAAGCAATATGTCACTGGACTTACATAAGTTCTTCTAGAAATCATAGAATGTGTTCATAAATATTTTGTGCATAATTTAAAATATATATAACTATTTCTGAAAAGATTTTCATCACTAACTGTAAAAATCTTACAAGTTTGAAAATTTCTATGCAATTGTTTTGCCATCTGTCCTTCAATCTAGGATTCTGTGATATACTCTCATGATTAGGATGGACTACAGATTTTGTATGAGGACACCACCAAGAGTGATATTCTCTTTGCATCCTACTGAGATGCATGAACTGATGTGGCTTACTACAGGTACTATTATCCTAAATCACCATGTTATGGTGATATTCCATGTTTTTTCACCAAATGTAACCATTTTTCCTTTTCTATATTTGTTAGAAAGTAATCCCAAAGTTTAGACCATTTTCAAGGGAAGGGAAATGAACTCCATCTTCCAGAGGAAGGCATTAATAAATTTGTGGTAATATGTTGAAATCACTGTAGATATGGATGTATATGTTGATGATATTCGTTTACTTGGTGGAGTGGGTTTCATTGAATTTTTAATCATGTGGGGACTATGAGCATCCTTGATTAGTCTCTTTCCATATTCATCTTTGGAAATCATTGCATATGAAAATCCTCTCTCACAATGTGTTTTTATGTTATAGTTGTCTCCTCATTTTGATCAAACGAGAGCATTTCATGATCATATTTCATTTTTTCTTGTTAACATTTATGCAATCATAGCTGAGATAGTTTAGTGGGTTTTTTTTGTATACCATTTGAAATAAGACTATCTCACACTCTTCCTTTGTGTTTTAATACATTATAGGATTTCATTAGATGCCACAACCAAACTAAATGAACTCTAAGTCTGAGCTGCACTTCAGTTTTTTCAATGGACATATAAAACATATTAGCATATTTTATAGAATATGCACCTAAATTTGTCACAAACTTATATTTTACATAGCATTGAATGGTGTCTTGAAAAATTATTCTAGAGAACATGGGGTAGAGGGGTAGGAATAGATTTGGGCTCTGCTATTTAACTCAGAATATTTGTCAATATTAATTGGCCACATTTCTTTGGTAAAATGGCAATTTTGATCAAATTTAAATTATTTGGAAAATATATATACACACACATAATATATATAAATGTGTGTGTGTGTGTGTGTGGTATGATTTGTTATTGGAGAGGTTTGATAATGCCTTTGAAGGTAGGTTTTAACAGATTTAAGGCAGACATTTCTTTCTCCTAAGCAGTTAAAAGATATTTTCTGAATCATACAAACATATATGACACTGAAGACAGAAAAAAAAAAAAAACTAATAATATAATTAGAATTAAACTGATGAAGTGCAAGCTGTTTCTTTGGTCTCTAGTTCCTCTCGGTTAATCTTAATTGCTGACACTGCCTTCCTTCAGGTAATCTTTTACCATCTGGTCATTACAAAAAAACAATTTATTAATATGAATCAAGGAAAAAGAATCAAAATTCTATATGGTACTAGAAAGATTAGTGCATGCTATCTTTCTTTTTTTAAAAGATTTATTTTTTTATGCGTACAAGAGCTGGGGTATAGGACAGACACAAGGGAGGTGAGAGGATTCACCAGAAACAGAGCAGGGAACAGAGCAGGCAGATTGAGTGAAATACACTGTTGAGCGGATGAAGCAGGAGAGGTCTATAGTGCCATGTGGGTCCCCTCCCTGGTTGGGGATCAAACTTGCACTGCTGTGCCACGGATGATTGACAATGCAGCAGTCAACCCGCAATGCCACCAGGGAGGCCCACTGCATGCTATTTTAATCTTCTTTTTTTATTGTAGAGAATAATGATGCTACCTGGCTATTAAAAAGTAGTTACTCATTGCCCCGATCTGCGGGGTAACAATGTGCCGCACAGGAACCACCTAAGAGAATGAAACAAACAAGGAACACAAAGAATGAGGCAAGACAGGGTTCTGATCAAGCCTCCGAAATTTTATTTTTGAACAGCGGTATATGAGTGCTCAGGAGGGCTACTGGGAGGAGCAGGAGGAAGGGATATTTCTGGATGATTGGCTGGGTGTTGGGTACTTGTCCTTTGCTGGTTGGAGGTTCTAGAGTGGGAGGGCTATGATTTTCACGCGCGCACCTTTTTTGGCGCCCTTGCTTAACCAGGAGATAAGGCTGAGCAGGAAGTGAGACCGGACTTTTTATTCTTATGGCTCACAACAACTCACGTTGTCACAAATTAGCTTTTTATTTTCTTATGAAACTTTTCAGAAATGCCTGATTCTCTAAACTATGTATCATGGGTTGGGGCCCACTTAATTTAACACCTGTTGAAGACATATCCACACATAGTGAACTGAAAAGAGGCAAGGGTGGGGGCAGGAAGAAAGAGTGGTTATTAGAAGTCTAGACCCTGATGGGGCAGCATGAGCTCAATCCCCAGCCAGCAGGTGACCCATATAGTGTAGCAGACCTCTCCTTCCTCACCTGCTGCTCCCCTCAGCAGTGTATTTTGGTCTATCTGCCTGTTCTTTTCTCTACTTTGTCTCTGGTGAATCCAATGACCGCCCCCGCCTACATCTCTGCCACGTACCCCGGATCCTGTATGTGTATTTTTTTTTGAAGTATAGCCCCTGAGGCCCAGTTACATAATTTCAAATTCCAGTTACTCAAATTCTATATATGCAACTTCGGTTCTTTCATCTCACCACTGGGGCTGTGCCTTAACAGGTGTTTGATCTATCATGTTAGAGATTTTTATTCTTCATATATACTTAGTTTTCTATTCATTTCAATATAATATATTCAGAGTTTTTTCTTTTTCCTTTCAATAAAAATAAACTAATTCAGTGAAGGGAAACCTAGGACCAGAAACCAGGTGACAACTTTTTTTCTGCTTCTTCCTTAGCAAGTGACTTCCATCTAAAAATAATTTATTTGTGCCAGAGAGCATCTTAATTCTTATCCAGCACACTCAAATTGTAGACAAAGAACTGACAGAAATGGAGACTGAGCAAAACAGTTCTCATAAAGTCTGGCTCCAAGGAAGGAGTTTTCCGTAACTTCCAAACCAAAATTTCACATGCATTTCACTGATCTCCTTTATATCTTAGGGAGCCTGGAAAGATCATTTTGAAAGAACTATTTCTATTCATCTTAAAAATCCGTAACATGTCTTGTTCTCCACAGAGTTAATGTCTTGAAAGACATGACATCTAAGGAATATTCTAATATTCTGCTAAAACCATGCACCATTCATTGTGAACATGATTTTAATTTACTCTGAGCAACTATGACTTTTTGCTCTTTGACATCATCCTTTAAATATATGTATGTTTAAGTTATTGATGTGCATGTCTTAGTTTACATATAATTGTGTGTGACAAACAAAAATGCCTTATATAAGAAATTAAATATTTTAGGTAAAATAAATAAGCATTTTTCAAACACAGTAAGACAGATATTCAGCACATATCTATCAGAATTGAATTAGTGAATTCAAACTTAGGCTTTATATTAAAAACATGAAATTTTTTCAAGAAAAATTTCTAAGCTTTCAGGTTTTAAGAATATGCATTTATTTCTAAATTGATACTGACTACATGGAATAGTATTCTAGCTAAGTAAATTTCCAAGTATGCATTAACCAATTAACCAAAATTCTGTACAATTCCCTTCTTTCCATGACTGAATTGTGTTTTAGATCATGCAATAAAATTCTTCTAAATGTGACTGAGGTAAGGAGTTTGAGGCTAAATAGAAACCATCCCTTAAAATAAGGACATTTAATATGTCCTTTAAAGTGATGAATATCTTAAAAAAAAAAAAAAAAACATTTGTCATAAGTAGGCTAAATGATCCTATTTCATCTCAGAGAAATGTCATGGTGGGGTAACGTTTTAAAAAATGAAGTAATTCCTTAGCTATCTTTGCTGAACTTATTTTCAATGACTAAAACTTAAAAGGTATTTATTCCAGGAATGAATGAAATTCCTTCAAATAAAATTACTGAACTTTCACTAGCTAGGAACATGCATTTATTTCAAAATTGATCATAAATGTGAAAGGCAGTTTTCTACCTGACAGGAGATAAAAATGGAATAGTGAGCAGAGAACAGATCACGCAGATCATGCAAGCCATCATAAGGGACTTTTTTTTAACCTGAGCCAAAGAAGAATGAATAAAAACTCAGAAGAGCTTCATAAAAGGAAATGACATAATCAGAAATTCTTTTTAAAATTAAAACTGAAGTTATAGTTTAAAAAGCAGATTGGAAGAGATTGGGTTTGGATTATTCAGAAAGGACATGTTACAATAATCCACAAAATGGAAGTCTGGTTTATGACATAGATCAGCGGCAGGGTCATGGAGAATGGTTTGCATGAAAAGGTAAAATGGATATGTGGTGACTGCTTAGGATTATGAGGCAACAAGATTGATTCTTAGATGCCCAAGTTAAGATTATCAGTGTTGGTTTATGTCATTTTATGAGATACACAAAAATACAGAAGACAATTGGAAAGTGTTATTATATATATAATATCTATATTATATATATATTACAAATTGTGATTCTGAGATATTTGCAAATATTCAAGTGACAATATCCATCATGGCATGGTTAAACTTTTATACAACTCAAGAAAGGAGACTGGGAAAACCTAAATCAAAAGCTGCCTATATACAGATTAATTCAAACAATTCATTTTGTTTCCTTTTATTATTTTTTTCCAGTGTACATTTATTGAGGAAAAGTTGGTTTGCATCTTTGTATCTGCTCTGAGGGTTACAGATTCAAACCTCTACAAAAATACTTTTTTACACACTGTCCACCACCAGTGCCCCCACAATCCTCCACCATTTCTGTTTGACCCCTAAGTCCCTCCCACACTCCCACACAATCACCTTTTTCTCTGAGAGTATGAATATCCACAGGTATTGTTTTAAATTCTGGATTATGCAGCATATTCGAGAAAAACTAAAACATATTGAGAATGTTATATTCTGAATAAGAAAGAGGTAAAACACAAACTAGTTGAAGGATTTTTGAATCTTTAGTCTGGAGAAAAATAATTTGGAAGGAATGTGATAAAATGGTTTATGGTTATCGGGACTTTCATATAATCGCTGAGATTCTGATATTTTAATAAATTTTGAGAATATGGATTCAGGTTTGAAATCAATCTTATTTAATGGATAGAATTAAGTTTTATTTTTACTCTTATTTTTATTGAGGCAACATTGTTTTACACAGTGTATATGATTTAGAGGTACAGGATGACACTCTAAGTCTATGTTATAACATCACACCCTCAACTAAAGTACTGAAAGTCTTCCACTATTTAAGATCTTAATGTGGAAGTTAAAAAGCAAAATATATTTTGATTTATTGCCCTTGATTATATATTTATTAGAATGGCCTCCAAAATAATCTTGACTTTAGAAACAATCTCTATCACTGAAATATAAAGCTAATTCAAAGTAAAAAATGAATTACTTTGTGATTCTGATGGTTCATACTATACAATCAAGTTTGTTCAAATTTCCTTAAATGTATCATCCCACCCTTAATGAGGGTAATTTTGGTATGTCAATCTATTTAAGCTAGAGCTTGACATTTATTTCTAAGCTAGAAAGTTAATCACTTTGAAGTCTATCTTTTAATATTTTTCACCCAATATTTCAGCATATTCCAATATCACTTGATCTCTTACCTTACTGAGAATTTTTCCTTATTAAAAGCTTCAGTCAAATGAAACTTTTATCAACACACAATACTAATCAAAGTACTATTATCTAACTTTAAATGTTGTCTCTGCTAATTTCCATTCATCAAGTTACAAAATTCCACTCTGTATATACATGGGCTAAATTTCATTCCTTTTGTTTGTTCCCTTGTTAAGTAGTTTCCATCAAGAATGGAATAGGATAAGAAGTCCATATGTAGTGGCAGGAAGAGGTAGGGCAGGTTCTACCCATCTGCCCATCTGGGCAGATGGGTAAAGGAGGAGTCCTGTACCCCTACAGTGGCTGTAGGGTCAGAGAAAAGCCTGATAGCTTTTCCACTCTCCCACCATTGGTGTGATGATGGACACCTGCGGTTCTGCATACATGCCTAAATGAGCATGTCTAAGTGGGTGCACCTGGGTTTAGACACAGGTTTATAAGGGTGGCATTAGGAGGATGGCAGCAGAACAAGAACAAGAGCAGAATAGAAGAGCAGGGGAGAAACAGAAGCAGAGAGAAGAAAGAAGCAGTAGCAGCCAAAAGAGTGAAGATGGGCCAGGGGCTAGGAGGCCTGCCAGCTTCCTGGTTCCCTGGTCCCTCTGCTTGCCATTTACCTGGTTGCCTCTGATATAATAAAAGCTTAAAAAGTCACCGAGGGCTCCAGTACTCCTCCTTTACCCCATCTGCTAGGAATAATTGAGAACTTGCTCTGGTACATTCCTGGCACCACCGTGGCTTTTTCAGGCTTTTATTGATCTTTATACATCAGAGATGACCAGGTACATGACAGGCTGGGGTGCAGGAGCAGGGGCAGGAGGCTGGCAGGCCTCCTAACCTCCAGCGAATCTTCACTCTCTAGGCTGCTGTTGCTTTTACTGCTTACAGCTCACTCTGCTCTCTACTCTGCTGCTATGTTTCTCTGGTATCCCCTATGATGCCACCCTTATAGACATATTCTCATCCCAGGTGCACCCATGTATGCATGCTCACACCCCACTCCAGGTGTTCACCATCAGGCATGCATGCAGGGCCACAAGGGGTCTATCATTAATGCTAGTGGCAGGAGGGTGGAAAAGCCTGGTAACTTTCCATTTACCCTACATCATACCCCTTAATTGAGACTAAACCTTAAATCAACATCATTGTGAATCCTCTTAACTTGACTGAAACCAACAGATCTATACCATGTGACAGCAATGCATATAAATGGGAAATTCACTGATATTGTTCCAGGGATATTTACTGATAGTACCTTTGTCACTGTATGTGCATTCTAACCTTCTAAATTCAGTTTTGATATCTGCAAAATGAAGACATATGTATTGTTCAACATTCAATCAAAGTAATTTCTATAACCCAGGGACTATACTAGTTCCTCCCCAGAGATGCCTGGGTAGGAAAAATTTGTAGATGCACATATAAGATTTAAGATTGAAACCGGGGGACAGGCGAGGAGGCTCTGACTGAGACAGGGGTCAGAGGAGGGCCCGAGGCCAGAGAGCCCCCAAAAAAGCCCCTAAAGGCCAAAAGGCCACAAACCAGTGTCCGATACAGGTCACTGTCTATGGGTTCTCACCTGCGTGCACAATTGCAAGGGACCTCAGGCTACAGGAACAACAGTCATGGGTTTATTTACAAATGGGGAAACAAGAGTGTTTACGTATCCACAAGAGGCTGGCTGCTTCATCCAGACAGCATCAGCATCGGCAGTCACCAGTCACCAGTTCTAGGCAGCATTGTCCAGTATCAATGACCTACTACGGGCCTGCAGAGGTGGTGTTCCAGTGAACACCCAGTGTTACAGCTTCTGTGAGTTGTTGGTTTATGCCACCAACAAACAGCTCTTTGAAACACCAGGTCCAAGGCCTTTAGTGCTCCTTCCAGTCAGTGTCACAGCCAGGACTGAGTCCCAGTCTCTCTCCTCAGAGTGCAGCTGCTGGAGGCTTCCCTCTTTCCTTCAAAGACTGGAACTGTCTTCTCCTCTTCCTCTGCAGGAGCTCTTCTTCCTCTGCTGCTGCTTCTCTGTCTGCTCCTCCAGGTCAATCCGAATCCCCGTCAGCTCTTTCTCCAAATGTCTGCCAATCTGTCCTAAACTCCCTTCAACCCAGCCTTATATTCACTTTTCAAGGTGCCCCCTCCCCACAGTCTGATTGGTCCATTTACCCTGCACCTGATTGGTCCATTTTGCCTGTGCCTGATTGATCCATTTTGGCCTGTTCCAGAATTCAGGAAGTGTAATTTATAAGATGGGCTCTGCTATCACTAACTTGTGCTGATAGGTGGAGTCCTGGTGTCAATCAACCCAAGGCTCACACCCGACTGGTCCATTCCATGATCCAGGCAGCACACTGCTACGTAAAAGGTTTCTGAGGAAGGACTGACGCATTAACTTGCAGGGGAGCCAGAGACCACTCCTCCTGCTGGCTGCCACCCGGTAACAAGATCATTTATTCACAAAGAGTCTGTGGAGGGTCAGAGAACAATCAGGTCTTTCCACTCACCCACCACTGTGATGATGGACACCTGCGGTGCTGCGAGCATTCAAGGGTGGGCATGCGCAAGTGGGCGCACCTGAGTTTGACAAGGGCTTAAATGGGCAGCATCATGTGGACACCAAGACCGACAGGACCGACAGTACTGACCAACAGTGAGAGCACCAAAGAGCAGCAGCAGCAGAGAGAGAGAGAGAAGAAAGCAGCCGAGAGGGTGAGATGTACCGGGGACTGGGAGGCCTGCCAGCCTCCCAACCCCCAGCACCCATGCCTGCCATGTACCTAGCCACCTCTACTAATAAAAGCATGAAAAGCCACCGAGGGCTCCAAAAGTCTCTCCTTTTCTTGACCTGTCTGCTAAGAATCATCCTGAACCTTGCTACTGTGCCGCCCTATCCTGCCGCTACAGTCTGATTTTAAAGTAATTTCCTTTTCATCTTTAAAACTTTGAGAATTTTTCTTATCTAGTAATAAGGAGGGAAAATACATTTTGAATAGGATACTGGAGATTTTACTACAATGACATAAATGAACAGTAAATGAATTTTGTTAGTTATAAACTAGAAAGAAGACTAAATAAGGAAATTAGATCAAAAGAAATAGAAGGATATCAAATGGTATCTTGGTTGAGAAAATCTCCTTTGGTAAAGTGTTGGGATCACAATTCATACAGGTATGAAAATGAAGTGTGCCAAATTAGTAGACTGCCTCACAAAATTAAAAAAAGGGAGGGGGGTTGAGCTTGTAGGAGAATGTAATTGGCTAATCTAATAATGCAGTATGGTGGTCATTTTAGCCCAGAAACAAACCCACAAGCTTATGAACAACTAATCTTTGACAAAGGAGCAAAGAATATACAATGAAATAAAGACAGCCTGTTCAATAAGTGGTGC
>JAGFMF010011521.1:29456-64326 GCA_019455555.1 Galemys pyrenaicus
GGTGCACTGGTGAGATGGTGATGGGGAATACATGGGGATTACAATTAATGGCAAGTATATGTAAATTTTAAAATATTTTAATAAAAAAAACCAAAAAACTAAACAAAACAAAACAAAAAGCTATACAATGATGCTATATCACCTTGACAGAAGTAGATTAGAACAAACACATAATTTCAAAAGTCAATTAGATTTTCAGGAAGGATGATTGCTGTCAGGATGATTCTATTTGAACAGAATTGGGTTACAGTGTTATAGTTAATGAACTGATATAAGAGATTCTTGTAAATTGTGTGTATATGTAATTCCTTATTGTTCCAGCTACATAAAGAGAGGGGAATGAGTAGAGATTAAAATAAGGCAATGACAAAGGAGAAAAAAGAATAGATATGTCTGGTGATTTTTTTTTTAAAGATTTATTTATTTATGCCTACAAGCACTGGGGTACAGGCCAGAGGTGTGGGGGGGTGAGAGGATTCACCACAGACAGAGCAGGGAGCAGAACAGGCAGATCAAGGAAAGTACACTGCTGAGGGGAGCAGCGGGCACAGCAGGAGAGTTCTGCTGCACCATGTGGGTCCCCTCCCTGGCCGGCAGCAGAGATCGAACTCGTGCTGCAGTGGCTGCGGTTTGCTTCATAGTGCGTTGATTAACCCACTGCACCACCAGGGAGGCCCCATATGTCTGGTGATTTTAATATATCTACTGGCTTTTTTCAGAAACTTTTGAGAGAAATGAAAATAAGATGAAATAGTACTTTTGTTATTGCTGTTTGCATCTCTCCAGGACACCGTTGCTAATGTCTTAATTTGAGTCTCTTAAGTGTTTGTTTCTATCTATAAAATATTTTATACTTCCTATGTTATGTGTGTATTTACTTAGTCAAAAACAAAGAATAAAAAATTCACACATTAATCGACTATGAAGCAGCAGATAACAATAAATTTGACTGAAAATCTGTATTGGATAGAGTACAAAGAAAATTTAACTATCTATATCCTTAAATTCTCACTAATTGCTTGTCTATCATAAAACATAGCATCCCACAGGACTTTTAATGTTAAATTAATATTTTCATTATGTCTTTCCTTGTTTTTTTTATTTCTGAGATTATAATTTATTTTTTCTTTTCTTAAAAATTTACTTTATTTACTTATACACACAAGAACTGGGGTGTAGGCCAGAGGTGTAGGGAGTAAGAGGATTCACCAGAGACAGAGTGGGTTGCAGAACAGGCAGATCCACTGAAATACACTGCTGAGGGGAGCAGTAGGCAAGGCAGAAGAGGTCTACCATGCCATGTGGGTTAAAAAGTTTCCATCAAAATATTAAATTTGAACAACATATAGGTGTTTTTTAAGAAATCCACATTTATGTTATTAGTCTATGTCTGAGTAAATCAGCCAGTTAATTCATTTTTTTCAGTCAATCTTGTCACTTCCCAACTGTGCAATAACTTCACTGGTGAGCATCTACCACGTACAATAAAATTTCAATCATCAGAGATCTTTATTAGCACTACTAAGTCATCATTCTATATATTGAATATTATTTTTTCTATCATATTAGAAAATTGTTTACACACAAAAACTGTCCTATTTTCTAATAATCTTGTAAACAACATGTTTACATTCAATAGTTCTGTTTACTTCACACACTTGGAAACATTTTAACACAACAGTAAATATTTTGAGCCCTCTCCCATAAAACAAATGTTTTTGTTTCAGTGAAAATTCTCCTTGATTTGAAAATGCACTTATATTATTTGCATAGATTTATCACAGTGAATTAGCTCCTTCTTGAAAAGGAAAGTAGTTGGAAGAATGAACTACAAAGTCGAACAATAGCAGAGACTTCAGTGTACTAAAAGTAGTGTACCAAAACTGAGGAGTTAGATTGATTCAAACTGTGCATCCAAAGTTGAAAGAAATTCCAGCATAACAAATTCCTGCTTTCCCAGGAATCTAGGGAACAATGATCTAGTAAAACACTCATATAGAGTGACATTACTTTTGTCCATAATAAAATGTACCCCACCACAAAGTGTTAGTTGCCAAATAAAGGCATTTGCTTACTACCTGTGAACAACTTTACAAATAATGAATTTTAAATAAAGTATAATCACCCAAAGACAACTGAAGTAAATAAAAATAAGCCTTTTCCAAATTAAATTTATGAAACATTATTTTTATCCAAACACCAAATACTTTCAAATAGAAACATGTCTTAATACAATGAGATTTTCTCTCCACTTCAATGTGAAGATATGTATAAAATATAGATGATATTTCTATTCAACTACTTATAACAGATTAATGATATATATCTTAAAAATGTGTTGCTAATTGTGGGGCAAATTTTCTAACCTCTGTCCATTTTGACTCTCATTGCCTTGCAAAAATAAAATATACAATTTAGATTGGATTTTTAATAAAGGTAAAAATAAATTTTGCAGAAGGTTGAATTTACAATAATCACAAATAAAGTAAATATGACATTTGTGTGTAATCAGTAGACAATACTTTTCAAAAGTTAAAAATATCCAAAGATATTATTTCAAGAAATTCTTGTTTCTTCTTTTACTTTTGACTCCCTGCATCCCCATATTAATCAATTCTAATCAGGAAGCGTGATCATCGTGATTTGAAAATGATTTTTTAAAATAACATTGGCAGTCTAATTTTTAAGCTAGGACACTTGTAATTAATTTCCACTGTACTTACTCAGCTTAGGAAGGAAATGAAATTAGTTCTCATTTCTTCAACTGATTATTTTTTCATAGAAAGTCTTGATATAGATTTGTCTCCAAGTTGTATGTGTGTTCTTGTATAATTATTTGTTTACAAAATTACTTAAGAGTTATGTTATATTTGTCACATTTATTGTTAATGATTTCTCAGCCATAGTTATTAAACCATCCTCGAAAAAATTATTAACCAAGAAACATACTTAAACTTTAGTATATTTTTGACTGAGCTGCAGAAACATTATTATATTATGTTGTATCACTGAATACTATCAATAATAATATACTTCATTTTTTCTTAATCACTACATAGGTATTTTAAAATTATTTTATCATTTTCAATAAGATTTGAATTAAAGACCTCCCTGGTGGTCTAGGGGTTAAGTCTCAGCACCACCACTGTGAAAGTCCATCCATCCCAATAGCCTGAGTTTGATCCCTGGTCAGGATGCTGACCCACATGGTGCAGCAGACCTAGCCTGACTTGCCTGCTGGTCCCTTCAGCAGTGCATTTCAGAGAATCCTCCTGAATGCTCCCCACACTGTTTCTGGTGAAACCTCTTACCCCCTATACCTCTAGCCTACACCCCAGTTTTTTATGCATAAATAAATGCATACTTTTAGATGATCTGAGTTAAATACAAAAACATACAATACTATATAAAATGAATAAATGAAGAAGTTATGGTAAAAAGATAATTACAAAGTGGCACAGTATTAGCCTCACATGTTCACCAAATTATTAAAATTTCTCTTTTTTTACTTAATCTACCAGTTCAAATTCCAACATCATTGAAAATTATTTTATTTTGTGAATTGGAAGATTACTATTTCTTCTCATTAAGGTACCCAATCAAAACAAGTTTACCTTTGACATTTTTTTCTCATTAGTCTCACAACTATTGTTGTACTTTTCTATAAATATTGTTTTGTCATCCAAAATATAAAAGTACTTCCTATATCTTATTTGTCTGTTAACATTATTTAAAGTTTTATGGTATAAATTTTTATTTCTATCATTTTATTAGTTGCTTTCAAAAGTTGAAATTAGTTGTTATATTCCTTCAATATCCTCTATTAAGTGAAGATTAAAATTAACATCTTATGACTGACTTTTTTCAGTTTTTCCTGTCTCTTAACTATACATTCAAGTGCCGGAGTCCAGCTCTGGGCGATCACAGTTGAGGAGCGGCGCCGAGTGAACCAATACACAAAATAGTTTAAGAAAAGCAGGCCCCAGGGGACGCAAGGCTTCTCTCTTCTGGGCTCAAGCATCCTGAGTGTTGGGCAAAGCTCATATTTATTGCGAAAAACTACCCCACTTTGGTTAGTTACCAGACAATGGTTTGTTAGTTTATTTCTTCGTATTCAGCATTATTCTGGCATGCATTCACCATCAAGCTTCTGCGCTATCAGGCTGTACTGCTCTGCCTTCTAATCTAGTTTACTCTCTCGGCAATGGTTTCACTGGCACAAGAAAGAATATCCTAATCTGTGCATGGGCCGGTTTTCCAGTCCATGCTGATCAGATTTTTAGCCATGTCCAGTCTTCTGGCCATGTCCCAGATATTTTTCTTGTCCCAGGTCTCCATGCCTTAGGAGTCTCCAACATTCATGAAAAACAAAACAGTAATAGAGTAGGTTGCAGAAAACTCAATGATTTAGCTTTTCTTGTTCAAGAGATGTCAATCTAATGGTCTACCTTTCTTTACTTCCTAGTCACTACTCACTTTTCACTAATGTTGACTTCACTCAAGACTCAAATGAAATGACCCTCTTATTTTATTGACAAACCTTAAAGTGATAAATTCTAACAGGCATTTTCCCTTAAATTATTAGTGGCATTCGCCATTCTCAACTAAACTTTTTTCTTTAGTTTCTGTGATACATTGTTTTCCTTCTGCTGTATTTGTTCCTAGTCAGACTGTTTTGACGATTTATAATTTCCCATATTGTTGTTACATCTGTTAGGTCCAACAAGGAAAGAGAAACCAAACAGTAATTTGAACAGTGAAAGTGTAATATAATTTACACTGTGTGATCTCTCCCTCACTCTCTCACTGTTTTGAATTATACTAGGTCTAAGTCATTACCTCTGCAATGAACATGGGTATAAAAAATGCATCTTGCCCCACAGAAAAGCAATGATGCAAGAGTGATGCTAAAAGAGAATTGAAAATTACACTTAGTGTTGATGAGAATCAACCTACAAACAGGCAGTAATGGAAATTGTATAAAAGAGAAGAGCATATACTTCATCTGAAAGGGCAGATCTTTTTCTATATATGCCTTTCTCCCCTATGCCCCCCCTTTTTTTAAATTGAGTTAGCAGTGGTCCACAACAATGCATATGATTTAAATGTGTAGTATCGCACATCCTCAGAAGGATGCTGCCACACCACACTCATCACCAATCTACCCAAAGTCCTTTACCACAGTCCAGAGGCCCCCTCTCTTTGCTTTTTTCCTTCTGGCCTCAATTTTACCATCAGTTTCTAGGGTTTTTCTTTTGCCTGGTACTTTGTTTTTCTGTATTCCGCATATATATGAAACCAAGCAGTTTTTGTCTTTCTTCACACATTTTGCTTAGCATTCACCCATCCATGTTGTCACAAATAGCAAGAGTTCATTTTTGTTTAAATGGTGAGTAGTTACATTGTGTATGTGTTCCACATCTCCTAACCCTTGCATCCACTCATTTTCCTTGAGCATTTAGGTTGTTTTATAGCTTGGCTACTTTAAATATTGTTGCAACAACCATTGAGTTTTTACACTCTTCAGGTAGATGCCAAGGAGTGGCATTAATGGGCCATATTGCTTATCTATATTTAATATTTTGATAAGTCACCATACTATTTTCACTATATTGGAATGTGATAGCAACACCTGGAAATTTTTCTAAGTTTTTTATTCTTTTTTTTACTGAAAATCTGAGAGACTGGACTAAAATTCCAAAATTGAATATATGTTTAATTTTAAACTTTTTAAACTTTATTTTATTTATATTTACTTTTGCCTTTAAATTTTCAAATATTAAAGATCCATATAAGTATAATACTATTCAAGTTTCAAAGGCTGTTATATCTGGCATACATATGTACATACACAAATAACTATACCTACCCACATCCACACTTATACACATATATTCATGTGTGTGTATAAATGTAGATACACATAGTGTATGTTGAAACTGGCAGTCACTCTAGAGTCATCCCATTGGCTTGCTTTGGATATCAGTATATTAAAATATAACTTACCTCATATAGTGTGACAATGTTAAATGTTAAGCTACTTTTATTATATTTCAATTAAATAGCTCCATCAATAGAGTACAATAGAAAGTAAATGGAAATGTTGATGAAACTATTTGTACATGAGGAAAATGAAGTAATATCTTGTTACCATCCCAGTTGAATACTAAACTCCAAATTTCCTAACAAATTTTTCCATCTATGCCACATATTTTCCTTCGATCATATGTGCCTAGTGCTTAGTTTACAGCAACAAAGGTGATAAAGAGGTTACATTTTGTGTTGGGAGCCATTTCTTTAGTGCTGGTATAAAAATATTTTCCCAACAATAAGTACAATGACAAGAGAAGTACTATCCTTTATGTGAGTGTAAAGCAAAGGAGACTAAGCAAATTAAGTGGCGATGCAACTTTAGACAAGGCGGGATAATGACAAGTGAATAGGAAAGAGTTGAAGAAGAACAATAATTACCTGAAAAATATAGAATAAAACAAATGTGGGGTGTATTGAAGAGATGGGGAGATAAGCAGTACTGTCTTACAGTAGGAAAAAGCGACACTAGTGAACCATTAAGAAAAATACTAAGGAGATGAAAAGGTGATCAACTTGATAATCATAAATTTTCTGCCTTTCCCTGTTCATTCTTGCTCTGATCCTATCTTCCCTTGCACACAAAACCAGAAAACAGGCAAAACTAATGAGACTGAGATGCAGATAGAAGGAAGACTGTTGAGCCACAACCTCATTATATTAATAAAAACACAACTACTGGACAGATGTGCTGGTCTGGTCCAGACCAAACTTGGGGGAAAAGGGATGTGAACACAGTTACTGAAGATCCTACCTATTTCTCTGAAATCCAGAGGACACCCTCCAGCTTCTTCCCTTCCTGAGCCCCCCACCATGTAATTTCCTGCTTCTTCTCAATCGTGGTAGATGGCCATTGTGACAGTTGTCTGCCATGTCCTCAGTCTGTTGGAACCTGATTAAACCAGATTTTCTTCCACCAAATCTTGTCTCTTTTATTACATTTTATGGGTGCTAGTGGCAAGACCCCACTATTCTCATTACAAAAGCACAAATAAACCCAGTAGTGCTGAGCAGCAGATTCATGGGCTTGGGAACCACATTTGTTTTGAGTAGACATTCACTTCTGCTACATAATTGTGTGAACTTTACTCGGTTATTAAACATTTTAAAAAATATTTTATTTCTGCAAACAAGAGCTAGGGTACAGATCAGAGGTGCAGTACGGGTGGTGAGAAGGATTCACCTGAGAGAGAGTGGGGAGCAGAACAATCAGATCTACTGAAACACACTGCTAAGGGTAGCAGCCAATGAGGCACATGCTGTGCCACATGGGTACCCTCCCTGATCAGGAATCGAACCTGCACTGCAGTTGCTGTGCAGCGCTCAACCTCTTGCGCCAGCAGGGAGGCCCCTCAGTTACTAAACTTTGTTTCCAATGTCTTGTCACATGTAAAATTGAAATAATTATCACCCTATTTTCTATGATATTTGTACCAACAATGTGATGCAGCTTTAAATACATTAAAACAATCCTGGGGACATTTTAAAACCTTGTGTTCAATATTTATTACTAGTATAAATATTTTGTTCTGTCATTTGGGAGTTGCACTGAAAATATCCTTCTTTATCTAAAACTTGCGATTTTTATTTGGGAAGGGAAGTCTTTCTCTTCAGGGACTTATATCTCAGAAGACTAGAAGAGTGTTACATTGTTATATACCTGAGAAAGAGAACAGGGCATCTCATATTTAATGATACAACTGCTAGAATACAGACAAGAGAGGTACAGATATTTTATGCTCAAATCCACAGCACATACAACAAAACTATCACTGAAGGAGACACAATTAGTGGATTTCAGTCATAGTCATGACATGGTGAGATTTTCAATGTGGGAAGATGTCAGCAGCAATAAGTTAGTGGAAAGAAGTTACAGGTAGAAGAAACATCAGTTCTCTCAGTGACATAGGAGGGAAGGTCACTAATCAGCATAAGTTCAAAGACATGAAAATAGAAGCTTTGTCAAAGTTTATATGAAGAATGTGATTAAGAAGAATTGAAGAACTATTTACAGGCAATGTTGATGCTTAAGCTAATGACAGCATCCCATCCAAATATATTACATAATACTTTGCAGAAAAAAAATCAGTTAATAATATAGTCACTGCATAATTAATTGAATAGATATATACCACTAAAGAATGGCTATGAGATTATTACATATAACTTATATCTATTCCATGAATTTAAAACCTGATTCGAGACAAAAAGACTTAAGAAATGATTAAATCAATTTTATATAACATTAACAGCATGAGCAGAATTTATTTGAAATTTAGTATAGAAATTGAAAAGGCATAACACATTATTGTCATGGTTAATAGTAAGAAATTATACTAGAAACCAAATTTTGATTGACAATGAACCAATTTTGCCTTTATAAAGCTCAGTTAAATGGCTATACATTACTGCTACTATACACACACAGACTAGCCAAACCTCAAACATTCCTATTACTAATATATGCATTAGTAGGTATAGAAAGGTTAGTATATATAAAGATGTCTACATCATAGTTATGAGAAAAACAAATTAAAATAAGATAGCACCTACAAGGGGTTGAGAGCTGCACTGTGGGGATGCCACAGCTACAGCAGCGTGAGTTTGACCCCTGACCAGGGAGGTGATCCACATGGTGCAGTAGACCTCTCCTGCCTCGCTGGCTGCTCCCCTCAGCCGTGTATTTCAGTCGATCTGTCTGTTCTGCTCCCCACTCTGTCTCTGATGAATCCTCCCACCCCTGGTGTCTCTGGCCTGTACCCCAGCTCTTGTATGCTTAAATAAAAAAAAAATCTTAAAAAAAATTAATGTGCTATTAGAATGGCCCAAATTCAGAATACTGAGAACATGAGGCTAATTCATTGCTGGCGGGATAGTAAAATGGTGCAGCCATTTTGGCAAAGGCAGTTTGGTGGTTTCTTATAAAACCAACCTACTTTACCCTATGACACAGCAATATAAAATAGTTGAAAATTTACATCCACAAAACCTACACACAGGTATTAATTACAGTTTTGTTCATATCTGTCACCCTAGATGTCTTTCAGCAGATAAATGAAAAAAAAAAAAAAATCCTCCAGCACATTTAACAATGGGATTTTATTTAACATTCTCAAGAAAATGGCATCAATCCATAAAAAGATATGGAAAAATATTAAATGGATATTAGCAAATGAAAGAAGCCAGTCTGAACATGTCACCTACTATGTGATTGCAATGATGTAACATTCTGGAAAAGGCAAAACTATGGAGATGATAAAATGATCTTTGTCTGCCAGCTTGGGTATGGAGTGAGAGGGAAATAGGTGGGGCACAAAGTATATTTAGAGTAATAGAATTCTTCTGCATGGTACCAACACAGATCGTGTCTAGACCTGAGGAATGGACAACACCAAGAGAGAATTCTAAAGCACTCTGGAATCTGAGTGATTATAATGTATCAATACACATTGATTCTTCGTAAATATGCTACCACCAAGTTGAGGAATTTAGTTAAGGTGGAAAGGAGTCATGTGGGGTCAAGGGCCTGATGGAACTCTATATTCTTTTTTTTTTTTTAAGATTTTATTTATGCATACAAGATCTGGGGTACAAGCCAGAGGTGTGGGAGGTTAGAGGATTCACCAGAGACAGAGTGGGGAGCAGAACAGGTAGATCCACTGAAATACATTGCTGAGGGGAGCAGCCAGTGAGGCAGGAGAGGTCTGCTGAGCCATGTGGGTCACCTCCCTAGCCGGGGATCAAACTCATTGAACTCGTGCTGAGTGGCTGAGGATGCTTCAGAGTGCAGTGCTCAACCTGCTGCACGATCAGGGAGTATGGAAATCTATATTCTTCCCAATTTTTCTTTAAACCTAAAATTTCAAAAATAAAGTCTTTATAAAAAAATTAAGAAATAAGTTAAGAAGAATCATAATCTAACAAGATCTGTTTTATAAATTCATGTAGTCTTCTGAGAGTCATATATAATTTTTTTGCCTTATTTAGCCATTTACAATGTCCAAAAGTTTTGTTTTACCAAAGCTTATCATTAACAAATGTAACTACATTTGTTCTAGTGTGTATGTGATGAACCTAGTATCAGAGACATTGATTTGTTACTTGAAGTCATGTAACTAGTAATTTAAAACATGCTTTTTTCTAAGTTTATCATCTATATCACAACATACATCTCTCCTCAATAACAAAACGATATATATCTGATTAAAGATCAGTCATTGCTGTTGAAGGATATGTATTATTATGCATAGTTATTTATTTCATTTACCATGGCTTTATTGAATAGCTTAAGTTTTAGAAAAACAAATGAACTTTATGATTTAAGAGAGACAAATGTTAACTCGATAGTAATTTAAATAAGTCTAACACAGAAAACCAAAAAGAAAAATAAAAGAATGCTCTTTGTAATTTTGAATGCTCTTTGTAATTGCTATTTTGTTGTCAAGTTGCAAAAATCTATTTTCAAAAAATCAGATTTTATCAAATAAATGGAAATGAAATATTAGAAGTACCAGGAAAATGCTTGTTTTGGAAGCTTAATGTTTTCCTAAACTTTAATTCTTAGTGGTATTTAAAGTTTAGCAATTTATATTTTATTCATCATATCTTCACTCTTCCTAAGCTATGTTTAAGCATAATTTGTAAAAGAATATGGAGCCCAATTTTATATTAGTCTTATAACACACTAATAAATTAGCTATTTTCCTACCACTCTGAACCCATCATGTGAGAGAGCTTGATTTCTGGTATCATTAATTAGCATTTCAATGACATTAAACTATAATAAAATACATGTTTTAGAATACTATAAGTCATACTAAAATTTGTCATGTAAAGAGCACTTGCAAAAAATTAAATGTATGCACGGATTTATAAGTGCATTTACAGCATACTGTGGCACTTTTTGCACTAATTAATTAGGACAATAATACTTTCTAGTAATTGTTCCCAATGTAGTAACTAGTGGATATCACAAAAATAATGCTTGTGGGAAGAATGAAAGTTTATCTTCCAAAATGTAAAAAAGAAAAAAATAACAACAACAAAGACCAAACCAATAAATAGCCTCACTGGATTTATCTGTTTTGGAAGTTCCCTGAATAATGTATTTGAAAAGATTAACTTTGCTTGATAAAATCAAGTTTCTTTGTGTAAAATACCAAGTTTCTGTGGGTACCCCAAAAGAACAAAGAATGGATACAGGGATGTAACATTCAAGTAGAGCTTAACTTTGCATGCAGGGTCCGACTGTCCAATGAGACACGCAAGTCTAGCTGGGGCAATCAACCATGAGGGGAAGAAGAGGTGAGCTTTTATAGCCAATTTCCCACCATTACATAGGTTGCAGCCAATAAGCAGAGAGATCAAAGCCCGCACAATGAGCACAGCAAATAGCTTTAAAGAGAGACAAGATTCAAAAATTTTAAACTTACAGGAGATCCATTTTGGGTGGGCTCAGGCTTCTGCCCTGTACCTGGGTGCACATTCTAAGATAACATTGTTTCATCTGCCCTGCCCTTAACTGCCCAAGAGCACCTAAGGTATGTGACCAGCCTACCTACTAAATAAAGAATTAGGCTTGTAAGTCATTTTTCAAGTTTCAGTCAGCTAAGTTTAAACAAACTCTAACACTTGATAAATCCTTAGAAGAAAATCATAAAATATATAGAAGAAAATATAGGTAAAACACTACAAGACATATCTTAGTAACATCTGTAAAGATTTAACCCCCAAAGCAAAGAAAGTGAAGCAAAAAATAAACAGCTGGGACTACATAAAACTAAAAAGCTTCTGTACAGCAAAAGAATCAGTAACCAAAGCAAAGAGACACTCTAAGATTGAGAGAAAATTTTTGTACTCCATACAACTGATAAGGGATTGATCACAAAGATCTCACATGACACAACAAAAAGAAAGTAAACAATCCAGTCAAAAAATGAGAAGAATGTAAAAGACATTTTTCCAAGAGGAAATGTAAACAGCCAACTGGCACATGAAAAAGTGTTCAACATTCCTCATAATCAGGGAAATGCAAATTTTTAAAAAATATTTATGTATACAAGAACTGGGGTACAGACCAGAGTTTCAGGGTGTGAGAAGATTCACCAGAGACAGAGTGGGGAGCAGAATAGTTGGATAGACTGAAATGCACTGCTAAGAGGAAAAACGGGTGAGACAGGATAGGTCTGCTGTGCCATGTGGGTCACCTCCCTAGCCAGCTAGGGATCGAACTCATGTTGCAGTGGCTGTGGTTTGCTTCATAGTGTGTTGCTTAACCCACTGCACCAGCAGGGAGGGCCCACTGACAATTTTAAATGAATGACTCAGGTGATTTTTTTGTATTCATTATCTCTAGGACTGTTCTTTTTTCTCGTGCATATTTAACCATGATTATGATTCTGAACTAATTTGTTTCATGTTTTTTTCACATTTTTAAACCAAAATTTAATCACAATGAAATAAGCTTAAATATAAGGATATGTTTAATATAGCACATATTTTGAAAACTACAATACCATAGTTTCCAGTAGTTTATATATATTGAACATATGATTAAATCCCAAAAATATTCAGGATATAATCACTTTTGAACAGGAAAATCTGAATATTTATGAGGTATATTTGGGGTTACTGCTGATAGGTACCTTATATTGTACCTTATATTGTATGCTGTGCCTTATATAGAGTGACTAAGAGAAGTGCTATTGCTCAAAGAAAAGCTACATTAAATAAGAATAACTATTTTCTATCTAAACTCTTTAGTTTATATATATATATATACTTATCAAGTTTTTTTTATCAAGTTTCTTCAATTACTATGTTTTTGCTTTTGTATAAATAAAAATGATTGCAGTTTAAGTGGGTACTTTTTATTCCCTAATCTGAAAAGTGTCACCTTAATTATATCGCTGGATATACAAACAAAAATGGCCCAAACATTGATAAATTTTAAAGGATTATCAACCCTCAAAGTGAAAAACATTGCAAATAATAATTTGTTCAGTTGTCTCTATGAAAAATATAGGGAAAATGAGTAACCTAAACTCATTGATAGACAATAGTAATACAGACTTAAACATACACACACACAATCAAATTAAGTTTTATGAGAAGAGGAAATCAAAGGCAATTAAGGAGCTGAGATTCTGGTTTAGATCCCTCATTAGCTAATCTTTGACAACTGTATTTTATTTAACATGTATCAAATAATCGTGTAAGGGCAAATATCCTCAATTATCCAGGCACCAGAACAATCAAATCAACTTGTGCTTGCTCATAATTTTCATGATCTCTTTCTCCTATCTATTTGTAAATTTTGTAATCTAGAATGTTCTATAAATAAATAAATGAAAATCTCAAGGGAATCAGTACAGTTCTTTCAAATTTTAAATTTGTATGTACTAATGTATGGAGAGGGCAATTCAAATGGCAACATAAAAAGATCCCAATAAAACTTTCTCCCCTAGATACTGAGTCTATAGCTATATACTGAACAATTTCTTCTTAAACACATTAACACAGTGTACACAAATGAAAAATGTACACTATATATAATAAAAAAGGAAACAAAACCAAACCAAACCAAAACAAACAAAAAATCACATTAACATTGGCTGAGTGATGATCATACATATAGCTAAGGAGAAACCTTGTCAGAATAAAAAAGGCTGAGTCATGTCTCTCTATCAACCTCCCCCTGGTGACCACAACTGGAGGGATTCAAAACCTGGAGCTTCTCCTGAGAAGTGAAGGGTTAGTGCCCCATGAGGCACCCCAAGTTTTACAAACTCTACCTGAGGCAACTCCACTCCCCCAAAAAAACTTAACTTTAAAATTAAACTTTGAAAACCACATATTAGAGGAAAAGTATGTTCTGAGTAAACTGATGCTTTAATGACTTCTCCCCCATTACATGTCAGAGATCTCAGACCCTGAAGATTGCAGTTCTCATCATGCCATGACTCTGCCATGATTGCCCTCTTGAAAAGAGGTTCAGGTTTACTGGGAAGTAAGTGTGGAGGTAGCTGCCATGCTTGGTATAAAACTGAACACGTGGCCTTGTGCACTCCTGCTTTTCCTACCTGCAGCCTGCACACAGAATCTTAGCTTAGTTGGCATTATAGGTAGGCCTATGGACCATTAATTTATTCTCTCTGTTCTCCCTCTTCTCATTCCCCTTGTATTATTAACTGCTCTCTTGCTGTTTGTCCTGAGTTCTTAAGCACACAAATAAGGACTTGCATCCAGACCACCATGTTTCTCCTTGGAGCTACCCTGTAACACAAATAAGCTCATGTTGGGAGCCCCTAAGACTATTGTAATATGAAAAATAAATGCCCAAGGTCCCAATCCAGAGTTGATGGAGGCCAGACTTAAAGAAGACTCATCTGCCTCTTTTGTTAAAGTGTGGGCCTCTAGACCTCAGAAGGAATGTTGTTTTGTTTTGCTGTGTGTTTTTGTTTTTTGTTAAAAATAAATAAATAAATAGAAGAGGGCAGCCTTAACCCCTGGCAGCCTAGGGGTTAAGTATCAGTGGTTTTAGCGGCAGGAAGGCAGCACTGGAGCAAGGTTTAGGATGGTTCTGGGCAGACGGGTCAAGGAAGGAGAGTCTTGGAGCCCTCGGTGGCTTTTCATACTTTATTTAGTAGAGGTGGCCAGGTACATGGCAGGCAGGGGTGCTGGGGGGTTCGGGAGGCTGGCAGACCTCCCAGCCCTGGGCGCATCTCACCCTCTTGGCTGCTTTCTTCTCTCTCTGCTGCTGCTGCTGCTGTCAGCTCTCTCAATTCTGTTGGTCGGTTCTCGTAGTTCTGGTGGCCTCATGACGCCACCCATTTATGCCCGTATCCAACACAGGTGTGCCCACTTGCGCATGCCCACTCTGGAATGCTTGCAGCACCACAGGTGTCCATCATCACAGTGGGAGGGTGGAAATACTCGATCAACCTTTACCCTACAGTGGTATAACCACCAAGGCCTGGTTCTTAGCAGATGGGTCAGGGAAGGGAGTCTTGGAGCCCTCAGTGGCTTTTCATGCTTTTATTAGTAGAGGTGGCCAGGTACATGGCAGGCATGGGTGCTAGGGGCCCAGGAGACTGGCAGGCTTCCCAGCCCCCGGCGCATCTCACCCTCTCAGCTGCTTCTTCTCTCTCTCTGCTGCTGTTCACGTTGGTCTGTCCTGTTGGTCCTTTTCGTTGGTCCTCATGACACTGCCCATTTAAGCCCATGTCAAACTCAGGTGCGCCCACCTGTGCATGCCCACCCTGGAATGCTCGCAGCACCGCAGGTGTCCATCATCACAGTGTTGGGAGGGTGAAAAGACCTGATTTCTCTAACCCTACACTTATCCAATAGGAGGTTAAGGGTCAGGTGGTTTTGATAGAACAAAATTGGTCAAACTGATGTCATTTTTGGAGCCTGTCGGTTTGGAGAGTGGGGTCCTTGGGTTCACTCTGGGGAAGGTTTCACCAGGGCTCCCCATTCAACAGTACACGACAAGTTTCCAGGGGTGTTTCTCCATGAGGCGGAGACGTTATTTTAAAGAGCATATTTGTTAGGGAAAGGGACAGAAGAGTAAAAGACACTTAAATAGACTCAAGGGGGCAGGAAGAGTAGTCCTGAAAGGGACAAGTTTGCTGAGAGGACAAGCACTTGAGGAGAGCTACTGTAGGGTAAAGGTTGATCAGGTATTTCCACCCTCCCACCACTGATGATGGACACCTGCGGTGCTGCGGGCATTCCAGGGTGGGCATGCGCAAGTGGGCGCACCTGTGTTGGACACGGGCATAAATGGGCAGCGTCATGAGGATGCCAGAACTGTGAGAACTGCGAGAACCAACAGAGAACTGTGAGAACTGTGATGACTGACCGAGAGAACCGCAGCAGCAGCAGCAGCAGAGAGAAGAAGCAGCCGAGAGGGTGAGATACGCTGGGGGCTGGGAGGGCTGCCAGCCTCCTGGCACCCCACCACCCCTGCCTGCCATGTACCTGGCCACCTCTACTAAATAAAGTATGAAAAGCCACCGAGGGCTCCAAGACTCTCCTTCCTTGACCCGTCTGCCCAGAACCATCCCGAACCTGTCTCCTGTGCTCCCTTCCTGCCGCTACAGCTGCCTTCACTGAGGGAGGTCAGTGAAGGGAAGCCCCAGCATGGTGCAGGTACAGGAAGGCAGGAAGGCAGGAAGGCTGCAGTCCTGCAGAGGAGAGAGTTGATGAGGAGAAGCTTCAGCATAGTCACAGGTGGGCAGAAGGATGACTACCCTGAACCAGTGCAGAGACTGCCCTGGTATCCTCTTCTTCTCTTTGGGAGGGGTTCTCTCCTGGGATGCCTGTTGACTTTGAATAAACTGTAGAGTGTGAAAGGGACAGGAGACTACAATGCCTGCTGAGTGATGGCTGTGCTAATCCTCTCCACCCTTGCCTCCTTTTGTGAGCCAGGTTCCTGGTCTTAATGGCATCTCCCTTGCAGATTCTCTGTTCTTATCCTCCATCAAAATCTCATCTCAATGTGTATATCCCTTTTGTAAAACAGGAATTTCTGCTAAACAAAATTGGCCAAAATTCATTTCCTCAGTCTGGTGCCAGCAAGGCACAGGGCAGTTCTTGATGATTCCTGCAGGAGGGTAAAGGAGCAGTCCAGGAACCCTTGGTGGCTTTTTTAGGGGTTTATTGATTTTTATATCAGAGGCAACCAGGTACAGAGCAGGCAGTGGGGTGGGGGTGGGAGGCAGGAGGAGGCTGATAAACCTCCTAGTCACCATTGCATCTTCACTCTCTGGGCTACTCTAGCCTCTGCTTTCTCTGCTTCTCTCTTTCTCCCACTCTCTCTGCTTCTGCTGGTGTCCTCGTGTTGCCACCATTATACGCCCCATGTCTCAACCCAGGTGTGCCCAGTTTCACATGCCCGCACACTACTCGGGGTGCTGACATTAGGCATGTGTGCAGGACCGCAGGTGTCCATCATCACACCAATGGCAGGAAGGTGGAAAAGCCATTTTCCCTACACTCATGGGTAAATTCCTGCCCCTTCTGTTAAACATAAGTGGTTAAAATCTACTTTGACTTCTCTTTGAGCCCCTGTCCCCTCAAACTGGCAAGTATTTATATCAGCAGCTTTAAGACCCACGGCACATACTCTGAATCTCCCATACTTGCTCCCAGTGTGTCTTCTCAGTGTTGATAAAGCTCCATTTCTAATTTCCCTTTACTGAGTCCCACATGAATTCTTTCCTGCTCAGGAGTTGAGAACCTCAGGGCCCCTCACCACCCTGGCTCCCAAAACTGTGGCTTATGCTTGTGGGCCTGTAGCGGCCAGGAAGGAGGCACAGGAGCAAGGTTCAGATATGGTTCTAGACAGACAGGTCAAGGAAAGGGAGTCTTGGAGCCCTCGGTGGCTCTTTATGCTTTTATTAGTAGAGGTGGCCAGGTACATGGCAGGCATGGGGGCAGGCCTCCCAGCCCTCAGTGCATCTCACCCTCTTGGCTTTTTCCTACTGCTGCTGTTCCTCAGTACTGTCAGTCCTGTCAGTTCTGTTGGTTCTGGCATCCTATTGATGCTGCCCATTGAAGCCCTTGTCTAACTCAGGTGTGCCCACTTGTGCATGCCCACCCTGGAATGCTCGCAGCACCACAGGTGTCCATTATCACAGTGGTGGGAAGGTGGAAAGACCTGATTTTTCTCTGACCCTACAGGGCCCCACAGGACTAATGAATGGAGAAGAGTTCTTAAATAGCCATACCCTCAGGGAGCAGTAAGAGGCAACAGGCCCTGGAGATCAGTCTTTCTGTGAGGGTCTATTGGTAATTAATCCTCATGGTCATGGCCTGAGGCTCAGACTTCTAAATACTCCTCTAGGGGCTGACTGTAATCCCTGCTAGACCTCAGGGGTCAGCTGCTGTGTTCATGCTCTCCTGCTGTGCACCAGAGCTCTGTGCCTCTAGGGAGGGATCTTTGCATATTTGCTGCTCTGGTTTTTATGTCTCATGTCCCAGTTTTTATCTCTACTCAGGACATACCCCTTGATCACCTGACTCTGTGTAGGGTCTGAGAAAAGTCTCAGGTTTTTCCGCCCTCCCGCCATTGGTGTAATGATGGACGCCTGCGGTGCTGTGTACATGCCTGGGTGGGCATGAGCAAGTGGGCGCACTTGAGTTTGGACATGGGTTTATATGAGCAGTGTCATGAGAACACCAGTACCAATCAGCAGCAGCAAATACCAACCAGCAGCAGCAAGATCAAATGAGCAACAGTGAGAGCAGCAGCAGCAGCAGCACGCCAGCAGCAAAGCAGCCGAGAGGGTGAGATGCACTGGGGGCTGGGAGGCCTGCCATTCTCCCGGCCCCCAGCACCCCTCTTTGCCATGTACCTGGCCACCTCTACTAATAAAAACATAAAGCCACCGAGGGCTCTGTAGCTGCAGGAAAGCAGCACACTGGGCAGGTGCAGGATAGTTCTTAGCAGACAGGGGGTAAAGGAAAGCAGTCTTGGAGCCCTCAGTGGCTTTTCATGCTTTTATTGTTCTCTACATCAGAGGTGACATCAGGTACATGGCAGGCAAGGGTGCCAGGAGGCTGGTAGGCCTCCCAGCCCCCAGCGCATCTCACCCTCTCGGCTGCTTTGCTACTGCTGCTGCCCACGTTAGTCAGTACTGTCAGGCCTGGTGTCCTCATGACGCCACCCATTTAAGCCCCTGTCAAACTCAGGTGCCTTCACTTTCGCATGCCCACCCTGGAGTGCTCGCAGCACCGCAGGTGTCCATCATCACAGTGGTGGGAGGGTGGAAAGACCTGATTTCTCTAACCCTACAACTCCAAGACTCCTTCCTTTATCCCGTCTGCTAGAACCATCCCACACTTGCCTTGTGCTACCTTCCTGCTGCTACACTGTGGAAGCCAGGAAGGCTTGATTTTTCTGGGTTCCTCAGGACTGTGGCAATCAGACAGTTTTTGGCAAGCTACTATTCCCCAGCTATGCCTGCACAGCCACTGGATACCTGCCAGACTTTTTTGCTTGTCCTGGAGCTTTGGCCTAAGCTTCTAGGGGCATAAGGAGTTACTCTTAAGGAACATATATTGGACACTCACTAATAAATTCCAGAAAAGAGTTGACACAGTCATCTCAAGTCCTGGTTTTTGCAAATTCCCACGGACACTTCCAGATCACCTTTTTTTAAAAGATTTATTTATTTATATATACAAGAGCTGGGGTACAGGCCAGAGTCATGGGAGGTGAGGATTCAGCAGAGACAGAGTGAGGAGCAGAACAGGCAGACTGACTGAAACACTGTAGTGTAAAGGTTGATCAGGTATTCCCACCCTCCCACTACTGATGATGGACACCTGGTGCTGCGAGCATTCCAGGGTGGGCATGCGCAAGTGGGTGCATCTGTGTTGGACACGGGCATAAATGGGCGGCGTCATGAGGATGCCAGGACTGTGAGGACCAACAGAACTGTGAGGATGGACCGACAGTACTGACGAGCAGCAGCAGAGAGAGGGAAGAAGCAGCCGAGAGGGTGAGATATGCTGGGGGCCTGGGAGGCCACCCAGCCTCCCGAACCCCCCAGCACCCCTGCCTGCCATGTACCTTGCCACCTCTACTAAATAAAGTATGAAAAGCCACCGAGGGCTCCAAGACTCTCCTTCCTTGACCCGTCTGCCCAGAACCATCCCGAACCTTGCTCCAGTGCCACCACCTTCCTGCCGCTATAAACACACTGCTAAGGGGAGCAGGGGGAGAGACAGGAGAGGTCTGCTGCGCCATGTGGGTCCCCTCACTGGCCAGCAGCAGGGATCGAACTCGTGCTGCAGTGGCTGTGGTTTGCTTCATAGTGTGTTGCTTAACCCACTGCGCCACCAGGGAGACCCCAGATCACCTTCTTGATGGCCAGGTGCAGCGGCAGGAAGGTGTCGGTACAGGAGCAAGTTCGGATGGTTCTGGGCAGATGGTCAAGGAAAGGGAGTCCTGGAGCCCTTGGTGGCTTTTCATGCTTTTTTTAGTAGAGGCGGCCAGGAACATGGCAGGCATGGGTGCGGGGGCTGGGAGGCTGGCAGGCCTCCCAGCTCCCAGCTCCCAGCATATCTCACCCACTCAGCTGCTTCTTCTCTATCTCTCTGCTGCTGCTGCTGTAGGTTCTCTCAGTTCTGTCGGTCAGGCGGTCGGTCCTCGCAGTTGGGTGGTCGATCCTTGCAGTTCTGTCTGTTGGTACTGGCGTCCTCATGACGCTGCCCATTTTATGCCCGTGTCCAACACAGGTGCACCCACTTGCACATGCCCACCCTGGAATGCTCACAGAACCACAGGTGTCCATCATCAGTAGAGGGAGGGTGGAAAGACCTGATCATTCTCTGAACCTACATCAGGGGACTCACATTTGCAGTTCCATAGGACTGCATGTATTGTCAAATTTTTTTTAAATGACTGCTTGAGGGTATGGTTTCCAATTATTCAGAACCTAAGTACTTAGAGCCTTTCTTGGGATACTGTGAGAACCTGGATCATTTTCAAATTCTAGAAGCTATTAAAAATTTAGCAGTGTACTTGGACAAGCACAAAGGCTTGAGAGACACCCAAGAGCTAGAGTAGGTTTAATCAATAAGATTTATCTCCTTAGAGGTCACATCATCCAGCCTGAAAGAAGTGGTTGTTTCATTTACAATAGAGAAACCAACATAGAGAGTCAAAATAAAGAACGGGAATGTGTGCCAAAGGAAAGAATAAGATGAAACCCAAAAGGGAAAACAACAACATCAACAAAAATCCTCAACAAGGCATTTACTTGATAAAGAGTCTAAATAGTGAATGAACTCTCAGACCAGGCAATAGAAGTCATCCAATAAGAGCAGCAAAAATTTAACTTTATGCAACTATTATTTTGTCAATTCCCATTGAGAGGAAATTTACTTTTTAATAAGTTTATATTCTACTCGGAAGAAAAGAAAAACTAACATTCAAATAAAATGTTCAAATGATGCTACAATTCAATAAATGTTTGTTGAGCACCTGCCTGTTATGTGGTGTTGTGAGAGTGGTTGCTAAGAATGTGGAAGAACAAAGATGTTATCAAAGGACTCAACATTGAGGCTGAGAGCTCTGGAAGCTGGTGCTCCTGTTAGATGGTTTCAAAAGATTTTGCAAACTAAAGAATGGAAGCTTCATGTAAGAATATTCAGTTTAAATTATGCACTTGTTTTAAGCAACAATAAAATCTTTGAGATGTGTTTTGTAACTTTTTAGTACATACCATAGATTTTTTGTAAAATATGTATACAATATAAATCATGCCTCAATGAAGCTATGAGAGAAACAGTGCATTTTTTTATGGGGGGAGATCAAAGTGTACAATAACATTTGTGAAAATCAAGGACAAGATCCAGAATAAAATCTTAGGGAGAGGGACTTGGGATTAACAAAATGTTCTCAGTTCTTGAATATAATGAAAAAGCTATTAATCTATATGCTAAGACATAAATGTCACGTCAACTTTAAACCTAAGAGAATGACAAGAATGTGCTAATACATATGAAATAAGATTATTGTAGCAAGAATATGCTTAGTGGATTTCAAGTCCAGTATTTTATTTTTTAAAGATTTATTTATTTATGCAAACAAAAGCTGGAGTACAGGCCAGAGTCGTGGAAGGTGAGAGGATTCACCAGATTGGGGAGCAGAACAGGCAGACAGACTGAAACACACTGCTGAGGAAAGCAGTGGGTGAGGTAGGAGAGGTCTGCTTCACCATGTTGGTCCCCTCCCTGGCCAGCGGCAGGAATCGAACTCATGCTGCAGTGGCTGCGGTCTGCTTCATAGTGCATTGCTTAACCCACTGCACCAGGGATGCCCTCTCAAGTCAAGTATTTTAGAATAAAATGTACTTTCAAGTTTGTGATGACCCAAGTGAAACTGATAGAAAAATCTGTGAATTAGTCTGTTTATATGTATTTAAAAATACCAAGTTAGTTTTTTTAGTTTGATGTAGTCCCAGCTGTTTATCTTTCCTTCACTATCTTTGCTTTAGACACTGTTTCTTTAAAGATGTTACTGAGATGTATGTCATATAGAGTTTTGCTCACTTTTTCTTCTATATATTTTATGGTTTCAGTTCTTTTGTCTAATTCCTTAATCCATTTTGAGTTTTTTTTGGTGATTTTGTACAGTAAAAGACATTAACCAAAACAAAGAGACACCCCACTGAGTGGGAGAAAATTTTTGCACACAACACAACTGACACAAAGAACTGAACAGATCAAACAAAACAAAGTAAATAATCCGATCAAAATTGGGCATAAAGGGAGCCTCCCTAGTGGTGCAAAGGGTTTAGCATCACACTATGAAGCATCCACAGCCACTGTAGTATGAGTTTGATCCCCAGTCAGGGAGGTGACACACATGGTACAGCAGACCTCTCCTGCTTCACCTACTGCCACCCTCAGCAGTGTATTTCAGTAGATCTACTTGTTCTTACCTGTTCTGCTCCCCACTCTGTCTTGGTGAATCTTCTCACCCCTGTACCTCTGGCCTGTACCCCAGTTCTTGTATGCATAAATAAATCTTTAAAAAATGGGCAGAAGAGGGCCTCCCTGGTGGCGCAGTGGGTTAAGCAACGCACTATGAAGCAAACAGCAGCCACCGCACGAGTTCGATTCCTGCCGCCGGCCAGGGAGGGGACCCACATGGTGCGGCAGACCTCTCCTGCTGTGCCCGCTGCTCCCCTCAGCAGTGTACTTCTGTTGATCTGCCTGCTCTGCTCCCTGCTCTCTGTGGTGAATCCTCTCATCCCCCACACCTCTGGCCTGTACCCCAGCTCTTGTATGCATAAATAAATAAAAAAAAAATGGGCAGAAGAGCTAAAAAGACATTTCTCCACAGAGGAAATGCAATGGCCAACAGGCATATGAAAAAATGCTAAACATCTTTTGTAATCAGAAAAATGCAAATCAAACTACAATGAGATACCACCTCACACCAGTGAGAATGGCACATATCAAAAAAACGAGCAACAACAAATGTTGGCGAGGATGTGTAGAAAAAGGAACTCTACTATACTGCTGGTGGGAATGCAAACTGGTCCAGTCACTACTGAAAGCTCTGTATAGGTTCATCAAACTACTAAAAATGGAGCTCCCATATGATCTGGCAATCCCACTCCTAGGGATTTCCCAAAAGGACACAAAAAAATAATTCAAAAGGACATCTGCACACCTATGTTTATTGCAGCACTTTTCACAATAGGCAAGCAATGGAAACAACCAAAATGCCCCCAGATGTCATGCCACCTCCTGCGGAGTCTGTGTGAGCAATTGCCCAGGACTTGGCAAAATGCTTCAAGGAAGTGTGCACGCAGGAGGAGGTGGAGCACCATCAGCCCCTTATGTTCTTGGCTGCTTTTTCTTTTGCTTCTTTGTCTGATTCTTTTGGTAATTTGTAGTTGACATTAACGTATTGTATCCTTTAGAACACCAGGTGCTTAAACAACAGCACCCATGACCACTAAATAAACAGAATTGGTCACTCATGAAAACACCTTGTCTTGAAGTCACTTTGCCCTCAGATATTTCTTTGCTGTTCAAGTTTATAGCCAAGGCGGACAAACAAAATACACATAATCCTGGAAATTTTGTTAATAACTTACAATAAGAAAAATTACTTAGAAAGTAAAACAGTATTACCAAAATTAGATAGGATTATAGGAAAAGGCTCAGGAGAAACATACAGTAAAAGGCAACTGCCCCCCATGATTGTGACTTAGCTTGGTCTGGCATATGTCATAGGAGGCAGGCTGTGGAGCCCATCTAAGGGAGGTTACATGGGAAAATTCCCAGAGCCAACAGACACACACACATCATATACAAAAATGTATGTTGGGAAAGGCAAAGTCATGACTATCGATGGAAAAAGAATAGTGTGGTATTTTGTAGGTTTTATAAATAAATTATCTAGGTAAATTCACCTTGGTGGTTCCTCAGTAAAGAGCAAAGAGAGTCACTAAGTAAACAGCTAAAAAACTCCTTTAAATATTACAATAAATGGTTCCCCAGAGATGAGTGGCCTCCGGGACGGATTGAGAGAGTCTGGACAGTAAGGATAACATTAGACGAGACAGAGAAAAAAATCTGACAGAGAAAAGGATGGATGAGAGCCATGTATGCCTAAAGGCAGTGCTAAGGCTAGGTAGTGGCCATAGTGGCAGAACTTAAAAGTATCAGAGGTTAATAAGTAACCTCAAAAGGTCACCAAGAAAACTGCAGTCTTAATACCAGGTAATCAGGACATGATCTCACCTGTTTGTTCTAAGAAATCTGATATTCAACTAAAAACAATGTAACTACAAGATGAAAAACAATTGTACTAAATGCCAACATATTCTGTATAAATGCATGCTGATCACTGCTGCAAAATACATTCAGATGCTAATCCCTTGAGATTGTGTCTGTCATTTCGCCGAATCCTTGTCCACCTTCCCTGGGTCCCTGTCCCGATGGTCTCAGTGCTCTGGCTGCGCTGGTCCGTCGCACCCAAATAAATAACTGGATTAAGAGGATGTGATATATACACACAATGGAAATTACACAGCAATCAAAACAGATAAACTTCTGCAATTTGCAGCAACATGGATGGAGCTAGAAGGGATTATGCTCAGTGAAATAAGTCAGAAAGAAAAGAAAAAAAATATTGCATAGTTTCATTTATAGGAAGAGTATAGAGGAAACAACTAAGTGACTAAGGGAAAAATAATTGCAATAAATTAAAAATTAAAATCAGTAGACTAATATAAATCTGAGATATTCATTAGTGGAGGAGGAGGGAGAAGAAACAAAATGGGTGGAACTATGGTGATGGTACACAGGTTAGTTGGTGATGGGAATTTCACAGAGATGAGAAATATACACTGTACAAAAATGAAAATTAATGTAAAATAGATATAAAATTAACAAAATACCTAGTTGCCTGTATTAATTCATTTGGAAAGTCATCTATCCAGCTTATCTTTATGCACAACCTTCTATATTTATACCAGTTTCTGTTGAAGACACATTGGGTAAGAAAATGATGAAAAAAAATTAGTACTATTTCTTTATTGAAATTAAATGGGAAAGTCAGATGCCAAAGATGAATATTATTTCATGTGTGGACATGTGTCATATAGAGATGAAACAAAGAGTCAGACAAAAACTCTAGAAATCAGATAGTGGGATTGACACTCTTAGATGGGGAAGATGAAGAGAGAAAGCAAATTGGGAGGGGGCTCAGTGGTTTATCCTAGAAGAGGGTGGGAGCTTTGGTGTGGGGTTGGAAGGGTGATCCTCATCTCAGGAGCTAATGTTTTATGATTCTGAATCACACTGTTATGCCAGAATGGGGTGCACTACCCAAGAAAACCAGTCACACTGCTGTAAGAACAAGAGGAAATTTTATTACAAACTCGAGCTTGGGCCCAACTATATGCCAGAGCACCTGGGTGGTAGGTAGGGCCGCAAACATGGCAGGGGGTGAGACTTTATACTGGCCCTAAGCGCGGGCACAAGTCGCTGTCTGACTGGCTGACCAGCACAACTCTCCGTATTAGGTGAGGTAGGTTTGTCGTCATGGTGACCTGCTGGCAGCCATGTCGCCATGGGTGATTGGCTGGTTGCTCTGCTGTTAGCCATGTTGCCATGGGTGATTGGCTAGCTGTCATGGTCTAAGGTCACGTTATGGTGGCCTGGTGTGGGTTCGTGCTGCCGACCTAGTTCCTGGAGGAACAAAGACCTAAGCCTAAAGATGGCGGTGACGGCTGATCCAAGATGGAGGCGACCATGCCCTTCAACACCAGTGTTGTAAACCAATTTTGATAAATAAATAAATTGACCTTGAGATGGAAGAAAGACCAGGAGACATGTACACTAAATCGTGTAAAAGAAATGTCTCAAAACTTAGGAGGTGATTTAATAATTTAAGCCTTGAAAAAATGGTAGATTTCAAAGAAATAATTGAATTTTTGTCTTCAGATTTTATTAGTATGCGTAAAGAACTTTTATTATTATTAATCCCCCGGATGTTATTCACATACTTAAAAAAAAATTCAAGAGGTAAATAAGCAGACTATTTCACTGAGGTTGATACTGAGGTTGATTTTAAAAGTTGTTTGTATGTTTTATTTAGATTTCTCTTATATTTATTAAATATTAGAGCATTTTTCTAATGTGAAGCATACAATTTATTGCTTTCATCAAAATCATAAGGAAACAATTATTGAATATCATCCAGATTGAAATATAGTGAATCTTTTTAATCTGTTTTAACTAGTGCATCAACTTGTCCAAAAATTAATATTGAAAGATTTTAAATTTGGAAAATATTCAGTCATATGAGAATAAAATTGACTCCAAAGATATTAGAGAAATGCATATATTTCAACATTCCTTAGATAATTGGAGGGGAATTAAAAATTACTATTTATTAGAGAGCAGAATCATACATTTTAATTTATAGCTGAGAGAATAATTATGGAAAAGTGAAATGAACTATAGAGCACGTGTTTACAGGGTGTGAACTATTAAATGAAGCGACAGCTAAATGTATGAAAAAATTTACAGATTCTAAGCAATTATGACAGATACACAATTTTATTGAATAAGGAAATTCCTGTTTTGTAGTCATTATTTCAATTTAAACTTTCATGCTAATTTTTTCACTGAATTTGATTGTCACAATAATGTGCCATGTATGTAAGTGTGTTAAGTATATTTTGGTTCTAGTTTTATTACAAAGGGAACATAATATATTTTTTATACTTTTTTTAATATGGAAGGATAAAAAAAAATTCTTATTTACATCAAACTTAAGAGTTCTTTAATGAGAAATCTCCAAATAGGAATTTTAAACAAAGTGTTAGGTCTTTTGGAGAGTTTCCCAGGTCAGTTAGAAATGGAGAGATGGTTTTTAATTTTAGTTATTATTTTTGTTGTTAATTACATAAGCTTACATGTATTTATACACAACACAATTTTTATTGCTGTAGGATTCAATTTATGTTTGAATTATCTATTAATATTACTTATAATTCCTGAGGGAATAAATAGGCATATATATTATACATTTTTCACCTTTACCTTAAAGACTTGTTCTCTTAGATCATTTTGAATGAAACTTTTGCTTTGAGAACAGAAGGTAAAATGATGTCTTATAGTGCACACCATAAAATGCAAACTACCCATTCGCATTTTTCTTTTCCTTTCCAATTATCAACTACAAAATAGACCATGTTGTTAACCTAACAACTAATGGGATAAAAAAAATACAGTAAAATTCCTTCCAGTTGGGTAATATTCTTCAGCATTTATCTTGCTTGACATTTCTTTTTCTTGTCTATTGTCTAGCAGGCTTCATTCAGGTTGGTCATTATCACAGTTTTGGAGGTCAGTGAGGGACAGCAAATGTGTTATTTATGAGCTGAATACAATGACAAGAAACTTGTGTAACCTTCACAAGATGTATGATTAGATTTTTAGATTTTTTTTTTACCAAATTTTGTGAGATGAAAATAAGTATGACCAATCACAAGTAAACTCCATAAATGTGAAAATTCTAGCACTAATATAACAAAAGTGGAAACATATGCCACTTGAGAAGCTGAACCTGGAACTTCATGGTTTCATGAGAACATAAAGAGAAAACATCAATCAGTCATGGCAGAAGGGATAAAGAACTGTCACCTAGTAGGACTTTTAGGATATGAGTTTTCACTTTTCTGAATATTTTATGACCTAGACCAACTACCTGTTCTTCCTTAAAACATAATTAAAATTGGCAGTCCAAGCTATACTGCTGCAGTAACAGTGTTCCTAAGGAATTGACTTATATGAAACTGGAGGGTTTCTCTTTCACTTTGAGAACTAAGACTACTGAGGTGGATGACTCCACTCTGGGAGAAACTGACAGGACTAGCCTCAATAGTTTTCCATATTGGCAGTTGTAGCCATTTTCTATATAGTGTAAGTTTTATTGCTTATGAAATGACCCTGAATTTCTATACATTACTTCTGCTCTCATTCTAAATTCAGTATTTTCTACCTCTATAGCATGATGTCTTCACTTAGTAAAGGGATAAGGCTGCAAGAAGAATGAATGTGAAGAGACAGGTTATTAGTTTCAGCCACAGGAGTTTAGTGGAGACTTTAAATGTGTAGTAGATTGTTCTTATCATCTTTACTAAATATGTTTATTTCTGAGAAATTAGACAAATTGAAAGTTTTATAATAGTCAACATTTCCATGTACTTATAGTACAAGTCTCATTAAAAAATGTTATTACATAGATGTGTATGTGTGCATCCTAGAATTATGGTAAGCTATTGCTTTTAGCATTGTTAATACCGAGAATGTGGTTTTCACCTTAAGAATTTTAAGTAAATATTGTTCTGTGCACTGAAAGGGTATTTGTCGTAGAATATATTTTTCAGTGAAATTTACTATAATTTATGTTGGCTTTTCCTGGATTTTTCAGATTTCTAATTATACATAAAATAATGGTAAATTAGTCTCTGTCTTAGTCCTCTCCAGCTGTCATAATAAATACTGCCAATCAAGTCACTTAAGCAACATTTATTCCTCTTAATTCGGGAGACTGGCAAGTCCAAATTTCAAGTTGCTAGCATCTCAGTGTCTGATGAGGACCTTGTTTTTACTCACAGATGGCAGCCTTCTCAAGGCAGCTCCACATGGTGGGGAGAGGAAGCTGTGAGGTTGATTCCCCTTATTGTAAAGCACTAATCCCCATTCAATGAACTCCATACTCACTGCCTGTTGTAACTGCAATTACCTCTAACCCTCCTAATATCATTGCATGGGGGTTAGGACTACAATATATAAATTTGGGTGATGACAAGAACATTAAGTACCTAATAAGTCTGCTGACTTCCAGTATTTATCTCCCCTCCCTTTCTTGTCTTATTTATTTTTTCCACTGATTAGCATTCCTGGGGATAGTTAACTGAAAAGGTAAATGGTGGGCACACTCATTTTTTGCCAAGTGTATAAGGAGAGAACAATTCATTTTGTAATACTAAGCACGATTTTGACTCTTTTTGCAGAGTACTCTCAATTGAATTTAATTTGTTACTTTACATAGTAATAATGTATAATTGATTTCATTAAATATTTTTCAGTATGTTCTGATCATATCTTTGAAAATACTAAATGTTATTAGAAAGAATGTGAGTGCCAAATCATTATTTACATAAATTATATTAACAAGTTTCTTCTAGTAAAATATCTTAATGTGCCTTGTCTGAATTTTATGTAACATTTCATGGGTTCTATATATTAAGAATTTTATTTGCACTCTTTTCTTATAGTGTCCTCATTAGAAAGCAGTCATACAAAATGCAATGTTGATATATATAAAGTATATACAGGAGAATAAATCTATACAGTAGAATAAATATATACATGCTGCTTAATATAGTGCTACACAACAGAAATATCCCTTGAGACCTAGAAATACTAGCTCATGCTCTAACCGTACACACTAAGTAGTGTTTACTTTCCCCCCCTTTTATCCAGGTTTGGTTCAGATTCATTTTCTAAAAGTTCACATTCTACAAATTAGATGACAGAAAGACAAATATGTAACAGAAAAATTAACAGATTTATGATAATAAATGATGATGATGATGAATAGACAGATAGACAGGTAGGTAGGTAGGTAGATAGATAGATAGATAGATAGATAGATAGATAGATAGATAGATAGATAGAGGTATCTCCATATAGCTCTTATCCTGCTAATTATTTGACATAGTGGTATAATGGACAGTGTTCAGAGAAGTCACATTGATGATTGGACTGGCTCATGGTAACAATCTTTACACAATGGGATATTTACACAATGGAAAATGGCTGCTGCTATAAATTAAGATTGTTATTCTCCCCACTAGAGGGCTAATTTTTAAACATGTTTAGCACATTACTGGTACTATGTCCTTTAGCCCCTGTCGTTACCTCAAGTACTCAAGTATTAGGTAATTATACTATCACACAAATCCAAGTTGATACATTCTCCAAATATGCAAATTTATTAGTTCCAATCAATATTTATTTCAAATCAAAAGAACATGACTTTTAGTCCTAATGTTTTTTTTCCTTATGATACCTTTTCCTAAACAAATCACTGCATTATATGTATTAGAAAGATCACATTAACACATTCTGCACAAGTTTCTCTCTTACCTATTGAATAGTTCTGGCCAAAAATGGTTATATTTGCATTATTCATATTATATTGTATTGCTCAAATATATGTACATTGGAAGGAGTAAAGTATTAATATATTCCTTGCAGTCACTTTGGATCAGTTTCTGGCTTTATGTTTTTCTCATGATAACATTTCTATTTGGTGGTCACTACTTTTTTTCTCATTTACATGTGGAACAATACATGGAAAATGATTGAAACTTGCAAAATCATTCTTTGTATGTCTGCTTGCCAATTTCTACTTCACTTTCTCCAAAGAGAAGAAATAAAATTATTCTATATGTGTAAAAATGTACAACCAAGTAGAAATACTATAGGATGCTTCAGAAAGGATAGCACAAGATATTCTTAAATGCTTCAGTAGGAGTTATCATCACTTATTATTATTGTCATTATCTTCAATTTGATCATTGTGTCCTCTTAGCTATTGGCTTTATCACCATATTGTGAAAGAGCACTTCCAGGAATGTAATTAGATAGAATTACATCAACTAAAACATGGATATCATTAATATCTTCTAAGCAATGTAGTTTTTGAATAGGTGAGTCCATTTTATTCCATATGAACTTTCAATGTGTTGAAATGAAAGACTATATATATATATATCCTCAAAAATATTTGACACTATTAGCTAAAATAAATATTAAAATAAATGATATAATTAACAAATATGTTAATTAAATGTTTAGAGCATTTAATAAATAAAACAACACCAATGCTATGATTTTTAAATGCTACTAGTCTACAATTATGGCAAGCTGTTTATACACATTACTGTTATAGAAGTTATTTGAAATCTGAATATTATTAGATTTTCAAAATATGTTTTATGCCTAAATGTACAGAAAGCCAGAAAATGAAATTAAAATGGAAATTTCATCTGAAAAGAGCCCTTAGAGTAAATGTTAAATATGTAACTTAGTGTTTCATATAGAATACTGTATAAATAATACAGCTTAGAAGGTAATTGTTTCCAACATATAAAATGTAAGTAAATGAGTGCTCATATTGATTATGAAACACTAGGATCAGGTAACATGTTTCTAACAATAATTCTCAGCTGATTATTAAGAAATCATTAAAACATAAAAGTGAAAATTATTAGTGTAATAACTTAAAATATTCAACATCGTATCTTTCAAGGAGAAAATTAAAATACTTTGGAGATCTTGGGCCTGATCAGAGGGGTTGAAGTCCAGCATTATCAAGTTATTGCCAGCCAGCCACTTCTGCATGAGCTCAATCCCCTACCTGGGAGCTGACCAACAGGGTGGTGCAGACCTCGCTTGCCTTGCCCACTGCTCCCCTCAGCAGTGTATTTCAGTAGACCTGCCTGTTCTGCTTCCTACTTTGTTTCTGGTGAATCCTCTCACTCCCTGCTCCTCCGACCTGAACACCAGTTCTTGTATGAATAAATAAATAAATTTTTTGTTAAAAAATAATTCTTTGGAGATCTTATTGAATAAACCATAAGAATTTAGAAAAGTGTGAAAAATAGCATTGTTTACTCAAATACACTTCATTAACCTATTTCATAATATAATAGATTTAATCAATCCTGTGTATATTTTATGAAATCATTTTAGAAATAAACAGATATCATTATACAGGTAACCTATATACTGATGTTTGTCTAAAACATATGTCTCCAGTGATGATTATTTGAAAGAATAAAATCTGAGTAAATACATATAATCTTTCTTTTTTACCTTTTTGTCCTTCCCTCCTTTCATCCCTTTGTTTGTGCATTTGTTTTCTATTTTTGGCCCATTTTTCGATGAAGGGGAGGAATCTTATAGACTTCTGCTATTGTACTATTTGATTTGTCATCTCAGCTTTCTATGCAGAAAGCTAGCTAAAAGCTTGCCAATATAATAGAAAAAGGAAGTCCTGCCACTTCTCTGGAAACCTCCTTAATGAGATGGGTGATCATAAAATTTTATTGAATTCACCCTTGCTAAAGTCTCCACTCCATTTACATCTTTGTTAAACACTAAGTCAATATTTAATTAGCCTACTTGATTTAATATTAACATTTGATATAGGCTCATTCCCTTTTTCTTGAAAAGTGTGTGTGTGTATGCACACATACACACAAAGAGAAAGGGGAGGGAGTTACGGGAAACCACATATTCTCTTTAACTCAACTCATTTCTTCTTAATTCATGAACTTGTGTTTATCTATCATGTTTGTATTTTATTCTGTTTGTGTATTGTTAAAGATTTATTTATTTATGCATACAAGAACTAGGGTACAAGCCAGAAGTGTGGGGGGTAGGAGGATTCACCTGAGACAGAACAAGCAGATTGACTGAAATAGCTGCAGGAGAGGTCTGCTGTGCCATGTGGGTTACCCCAGTGGCCAGGGATTGAACATGCACTGCAGTGGCTGCAGATGCTTCTTAGTGCAATGCTTGAAGAGTCACCAAGGAGGCCTGATTTTATATTTTGGACTGACCCAAGGCTCAGTTAATGGAATTCTTTCCTGATTTAAATATATTTCTCTCTGTGATATTATTTTCAGATATATAGCTTAAAATATCATCAATATACTAGAAATTTCCAAATTATACTTTCAGCTTGAAATCTGAGTTCCAGCCTGGATCTATAATGGCCTTATTTGATATCAAGACTTCTCAAAATTGCCCACATATCCTTGCCAAATCTAGGCAGTTGGGGGGTGCTCACCCAACACTTTTTCTGCCTGATAAATGTTTAATCACAACTCTATTGTCTGTTCTTTAAACAGCCACAGGGATCTTTGAAATTCTTGTCTGGTCACATTATGGTCTTACTAAATATACTCATTTAATTGATGTAAAGACTTACTTGCTGTAAACCCCAGGTCAAGGTTAATAGAGAAGGACCTTTTATTTCTGTAGTATATTTTTTTCTGACCAAGTTTCCATGCCTGAAATATAAGAGTTAATAGATGTCCAACAAATTATTGAAATAATTTATAAATTACATGCCAGAAACAAAAATAAGATATAGAAATGGGTAAAGATATGAAAATTTATGTACAAAACTCCATTTATATAAGTGAACAGACATATCAGAAGAATGTAAAAATTTAGACAAAGTGGAGAGGAAGAAAAATGCACTATGGTAGACCTACAGGTGTATGGTGAGTGTGATGTACTAACAACACCTAAATGGGGAGACCCTATATCTCTAAATTATAAAGTTGTAACAAATGTCACCTCAATAAGTTCTGTTTTTTAAAGTTTAAAAAAAATATGAGCAGTGGTTAGCTCTGGAAAGGGACATGTGTTAGGTTATATAAGTTTTATACTTTTATGTTGAATTGAGAATGTATTACTCTGAAAAGTTGAAAAAAAAGTAAATATTTAAGCACACTGGAATAAACTTATATAATAAAATAGAACGCTAAAGATAAAATAAAAGTGACTTGTAATCATAAAACTACAGAAAATTCTTGTTAATTTATTTTCTGCCCATTTTTCAATATCAGCAGCTTTTTCCTTTATGTTTATTAACATTTTATATGAGTTTTCATGAATAAGTAATGACTTGTAATGACTTCACACTATTACATAATATAAATGCACTATTGTAAATTTAATCTGAATACTACTCTGTATTCATCCTAGTTAAAATATTACTTATCGAAAAATAAATTTGCTCAGATGATGTTATTTTCCTTTCCTTTTTCTATAAGTGGTACTCTAACTTCCATAGAAATACCTATCACCAATGTCTGCAATCACTATATGGATCAGTTCTCATTAATATTTCCATTATCACATCTTTCTCAGTGACTAATCATTTTATAATTTTCAATATAACTTATACATTTTTTCTTTCTATTGCATTTTAAGATGTCTATAATTTAATGTTGATTTCAATGTCATTATTTGTTTATTCATTGTTCACATTTGTTCTTTGAGTGATACTATTTTCTTTTTCCATTTTGTTTGACAATAATAAAGAACTTTTAATGTAGATCAACAATTTTTATTATATGTAGGCTCTGATGTTTTTAAATTTGGTAAGATCATGTATATACCTTGATTACATTTTTTTTGTTACATTAGTTTTATTATGGATAAATTTTAGGTTATGAAGTCAGATATGTCCATTTTTCATGGAGTCTAAATTTAGGGTATTTTTTCGATTTAAAAGATTCACCTAGCACTTCCCTGGTGGTGCAGTGGGTTAAGCAACACACTATGAAGCAAACTGCAGCCACTGCAGCACAAGTTCGATCCCTGCTGCTGGCCAGGGAGGGGAAACACATGGTGCGGCAGACCTCTCCTGCTGTGCCCGCTGCTCCCCTCAGCAGTGTACTTCAGTTAATCTGCCTGTTCTGCTCCCTGCTCTCTGTGGTGAATCCTCTCATCCCCCACACCTCTAGCCTGTACCCCAGTGCTTGTATTCATAAATAAATAAATCTTTAAAAAAAATAAAAGATTCACCTTTATTTTAAAATACTTACATTTCCCCTCAAAGATTAATTGTCCCTGGGCCTCCCTGGTGATTGAAGGAGTTAAGTTTCAGTACTCTTTTTTTTTTTAAAGATTTATTTAT
>JAGFMF010011521.1:64376-91484 GCA_019455555.1 Galemys pyrenaicus
AGTACACTGCTGAGGGGAGCAGCGGGCACAGCAGGAGAGGTCTGCTGTGCCATGTGGGTCCCCTCCCTGGCCTGCAGCAGGGATCGAACTCATGCTGCAAGTGGCTGCAGTTTGCTTCATAGTGCGTTGCTTAACCCACTGCGCCACCAGGGGAGGCACAAATTTCAGTACTCTTAAGCTACCCTTAGTCACTATAGCATTAATTCGATACCTGACCAGGGAGCTGACACATATGGCACAGCAGACCTCTCCTGTCCACCCACTGCTCCCCTCAGCAGTGTATTTCAGTGGACCTGTCTGTTCTGTTCCTTACTCTGTCTCTTGTGACTCCTCTTACTTCCTATACCTCTGGCCTGTACCCCCATTCTTGTATGTATAAATAAATAAAAATAAGTGTTTTTAAAATGTTAATTGTCCCTATTTTCCCAAAATTATTTCAGGAAAAAAAAAACGTTCTCTTTCTCACTAATTTTATTTTATTTTTTTTAACTTTTTAAAAATTTATATATATTTGACATCAATTGTAATCCCCATGTATTCCCCATCACCATATCACCAGTGCACCATCACCTCAGTCCCCATGCTCCCATCTTCCCTCAACTCTCCCCCTCTTCCCTCCCCACCAAGTGTCTCCAATTTATCCTTGTCTTTTCATTTTTGTTTTTTGTGTCTTTATTGTTATTATTATTATTATTATTATTATTGTTTTTATTCCTTTCCTTGATCCTTATTTGGTGCCCTTATATTCCTCCTAGGGGAAGAACCATCTGGTATTTTTCTTTTGCCTTCTGAGTTTCTTCGCTGAGCATAATCCCTTCCAGTTCCATACATGTTCCTATGAATGTGTTATTTTTTCATTTCTAATTGCTGAGTAGTATTCCATCGTGTATATGTACCACAGCTTCCCGATCCACTCATCTGTTTTTGGGCATTGAGGTTGTTTCCAGGTCTTCCCTATTGTAAAGAGTGCTGCTAGAAACATAGGGGTGCAGGTATTCTTTTGAATCAGTGTTTTTGTGTCTTTTGGGTCTATTCCTAGGAGTGGGATTGCTGGATCCTATGGAAGTTCCATTCTTAGTAATTTTAAATGTCACATGAATTATCTATTATGTATGTAACATGTGTGAATCTGTTTATGTCTCCTCTCCATTGATTTTTTTCAAAACTAAGTTCCAAATGAAAACTGCAAGACAATCCCAGTGCTTTCAGAATATTTCTTGAAATGACTTTGTCAATGGATCAGCATGAATGAAGTGGTTTTGACAAACTCTTCTCATAACACTTTTTTTCTCACGTAGAGTATTTTAAGAAAAGTTACTGTCACGTAATTTTCTTTGGCACTTTCATCTCATTTACATATGATTATAAATCAGACCAGATATTTTAACTGAGCAATAACTTCAAACTTACTGAAACTTAAAAATCCATTAAAGGTCCCCAAAATTTAGTTTCTTTTAGGCATCAGTATCAAAATATAAAATGATCCAGTTTCCTTTGTTCCACTGAAGAAAATATAGTATCAGTTGCTTTTTACACTTTGGCACTTTTGGCAAACACCAGGTATGACTTACTGTATAGTTGACCCAAAGTCAGGTAGAGAACATTTTATGCTGTGATTAAAGGTTCTTTAAATGCATTTCCTGTAATACAGCTCTTCAAACTATACCTATAACTTCAACCAGATACTAATTCTTTGAACTCTAATTAACAGTGTGACACTTATGAAGTAATTTTTAGAATGATTATAGTCACTATACTTTCCCTCTCCAGAAGTGCTAAGTACTGTAATCATGACCTGTTCATAGAGAGTCTTATTGCACCACAGGCTATTAGCAAAGAATGGCTCCATTTAACCAAAGCTTGGTTCCTAATAAATTATCAGTGTCTGATTTTTATGTCCTAAGAAGGAAGTAATCGGTAGTGATCATCTTTTTATTGACACAAAATTTATTCTCATATGAAAAGTGATTTAACATACTGGAATTTCTCATCCTTCAAAAGCAGTCCTAGATTTGTATGAATTGTTTTTTTTTTTTAACTCAGTCAAAAATATTAGAAATATTCTTAATTCCCCTTAAAAAGTTATTTTGGTAGATTTTAGAATATGACCTCATTTGATAAAACAAAATAATTGTATGGGAAGACATAGAATAACTAGGGACTGATATAATTATTGCTGTATGGATTGCCCCATATATTATATACCTTGTTTTAATATTTCTTATTTTTTTATTTATTTACACATGTAAGAACTGGGGTACAGGCCATAGCTGCAGGGGTGTGGCTGTGAGAGGCTTTACCAAAGACAGAGTAGGAAACAGAACAGGCAGATTGAAATACACTGATGAATGGAGCATTGCGCGAGACAGGAGAGATCTGCAGAACCATGTGCGTACCCTCCCTAGCCTGGGATCAAACTCACAGTGCAGTGGCTGCAGAAGCCCCATAGTACAGCATACTATGGGGCTTGTACCACCAGGGAGGCCCTTGTTTTAATTAGTTTTTAATCATCAAGAGAGTTTCATAAAGACTATGTAAATTGTTAACAACTTACAATTTTACAAATGATATAACTAGTGACATCATTTAGGTTGTATATTAATAGAACTAGTACAAACTAGTAAAAATCATCAATTGTAAAGTGTTATAAGAGTAATTGTAGATTTCTTGACACTCCTGTATCAAGAAGTATGATTTTATTGTATTTTGTGTCTTGATTTTATTCTACATTTAGAAAAACTACAATAAATGCCTCAAAGTGTGACTTTAGAAACCTATATGAAATCAGCAAGTGCATCAAAATGCAATAGTAATGTCTATGTATGCAAAAATCCACTTATGCAAATATTATTGTTAAATGATTATATTACAAAATTTACATGTAATCATCTAATTCAATACAATAAATTATAAAGAAGTTGCTTGCAAACCTGTCTTATATTGTAAGGGGGTCTATATATTTTTTAAAATTTTCATTTGTTTGGTACAAAGTGTATATATCGCTAATAGTTAACAAATTTAGGCTATGTATTGTTTATATATTAATTGCTAATATGATTATCTTTTCATGAGGGTTATTATACCCTTTAAAGGTAAAGATTATGTTTTATTTGTCTTAGTCATACATTACTTTACACACACATATATCTAATACATCTTTGAAATGTGAATAAATTATGATGTGATATGATGTTCTGATTTAAATTAAAAGGAATAATAACTAGTCTTGTTTACATTTGTACAAGTGCTTTAAATGGTCTTAAGATATTTCTGCTCTACACTACTGGTGGGGGTGTAAAAATATACATACGTAGAGTTTAAAACCTACGTAAACTTTACCTCAATAAATATTATGTGAGAGAAAGACAATTTTGCTTTCATACTCCTGTACATATTTTGATTTAACTTCTAAAATGTTTATCACTGTAACTTGAAATAATTACAAATTATTGTAACTAGTGACTTATCATTTATATTACATATCATAGAACTAATACAGTTACCCCTGAAAATGTCCAGTAGAATATCAAAGCAAATGTAATATCCATGATCATTCATCTTAAAAATTTAGGAAAGGACACTTTTCTGAGAGACATTTTACACTATTTATTTTACTGTCCTATACTTCCTGAAGATAAATTTTGTCCTATGAATAATAAATTTGTGTTTCAAAAATCTCTTGGTTAGCAAAAACATCATACTTCTCTGTAAAATTAATGGCAGTTAAAAAGTTTTAATATTCTGCTACCTCAAAACTTTAATTATGAACTTTTTCTTTAGAATTTAACCATCAAAATTATTAGTTAAGTACATGATAGAAATAAATATCAATATAAACACATTTATTTAATAATTATTTATCTTAAAAGGCAATGAATGTTGAAAACTTAACCATTAGTGAAATGGAATGGGCATTTTGATTAGTAAATAATTACTTCATGGCAACTATTTTAAAGTAATAAAAGTTAACAGAATTTATTTTTTATTCATTTACAGAGAAAACTTACTCATGTTAACAGGTAAATAAAAGAGTATTAGGAATGTCATTCAATTCCTTGAAGTTCTTTTGATTAATAAGGCAAAGACACATAGTAAACTATTACCAAAAAAGTTGCATTTGCTCTCAGCTAAAGATATCTTTACTTTATCTTTAATATTCTTAAGAATTATGAAGTACTTGAGTTGTTAGAATATCTTTTTCTCTATATTTATACTACATTTCGATTAAACTCATAATCTGGAATTCTAAAGTTGCCTACCCCAGAGATATCCACTGTGTTAAGATTAGTGATAGGTTAGGGATCTCTATGTGTGGCGAGGGGTGGGGGTGGGGTGTGTGTGTTTGTATAACAGATTCTTCATCATGGTTCATCACAGCTCTTTGGTTTGGCCACAAATCTATTCAGAAAAGAGCACAGAACAAATTAAGAACATTAATTCTTCTGAAGACATTGGACGTTTCCAAATACCCTAGGTGTATCAATCTCCAGCTCAATGCATATCAATAATGACTTACTTAAATGTAAAAAGATAAGTTAAAAATGTTTTAGGAATCAGTCAGTCAGTAAGTAGTACAATGGGATACCTACTTGTTCAACGCAAATACCTAGGGAGAAAAGTAAAATTTGAAAAACCGCTTTCAACAAAGTCCTATAATAACATTTTCTAGTATTTTACAATCATCCTGTAAGCTAAAGAAAATTGTAATCATCGCCTTTTTATTTTAGATTGGAAGATTTTCAAAGTGAATAGGAAGTGATTCTGTGGATACCCAAGTCCAAGTTTTTGATCTACTAGTATGTACGACCATTCCAAGTTAGGTTCAAGCTACCCTTTTACAACTTAAATCTCCCAAAATGACTTCCTCATCAAAGTAACTTAGCCTATTTTAAGCTTAGCTGCTTTCTTTTAAATGTATAAAATCAAACGGTATGTTTCCTGTAGAGTTAAAATGAAATCTGTTTACAAGACAGAGCTGAATGCATAGCATGTAGACAATACTTGAAATAAATAATTGAATAGTAATAGTACTTATATTTATTGAGAGAAAATTGCATGACAATATTTAAGTAAACAGATGATCAGCAAAAGTTGTCAATTTATTACCTGGCTTTATATAATACTTAGTTTTTCATAGCACAAAAGCATTTTCCTTACAATCTGTTTATATTTCTTTTTCCTTTTAAAGAGTATGTTGACAAAATACCAAATCATCTCAAATCTAAAGATGCCATTAACGCACTGAACCTTTCCATTTTAAGTAGTGAATTCTTCTCAATTTTTTTATAACTTCAAACTCTGAACACAGAAGTCTTATACTAATGAAGAATAATTATTCCCTTAAATATAACATGTTAGGATGCCAGATGCAGTGTGGTGAAGGAATCTAACTGTTATGGAATTATTATGGTACCATGTGATTTATTTTGAATCTCAGCCATCATTTCACCATCCTGTTGTCTTCTTTATTGTTAGACTGAATGCTTTCAGTGACATCATATAAATCTTCACTTTGTCCAATATTTTTGTAGTGTCATAACATAGAAGAGGTATGCCTAGCTTTCACCACCTCTAAGATTTAGAGGTGTAATTTCAATTTAATGTGAAAGGTTTTAGCTGGGTAAGTTCCATTAGCCTCTTTTGTCAAGAAGGGAATATACCTATTCATTTTCATGTTCAGTTTATATATTGAGCTCCATCAATACATGAAAGGTATTATGTAGTGTTTGCAAAGATGGAAGTTTATTCTCTTAAGTTTCCCACATACACAAAAGTCTTCTAATAATATTGATCCATATTTCTCTTACTAAGCAAATGTCAGGTATATTAAAATTTATGAAATAGGGAGCTTCCCTCCCCCTTAAAATTATTTTTCTGCAGGTAGTGATGATTCTTGCACTTACCTCAGAAAATTATGATCTTTTAATTTCTTCAATGACCTCCAAAAATTGCTCAGGGAACTATGTGATAAAGCAACGCATCTAAGGTCTAACTGACTTATAAAACTCAGTTTATTATATAAGCTAAATGCAGAAATGTTAATATATTAAAATATATATGAACTAGAATATAGACTAATATATCCTTTTTATTTTACATTTGGATATAGGTTCAAAGGAAGTATGCAAAAAACGTGTTGTTGTTGGTTTATTTGTTTTTTGGTATTTCCCAAGTTTTCTACTTTGAACTGTACTTCACAATTGCAGCCAGGGTGAAGGGAAGTCTACTTTGCTTGAGCAAAATGTGCATATATTGACAATAGTTTGCATAAGAAGTCAGTGCATAGGATCACATGAAATCTCATTAGAGAATGTCTCCAGAGTGTGCAGGATAGGTTATGAAAGCACATGCTTTGTTAATGGTGTATTATTATGTACTCTGATAAGGTATGTGTTTTAGAAGTACAGAGGAAATCAGTATATTTCATAATCTTAGATTACCCAAAGAAACAAGAACTTAAAAAAAAATAATAAAATAGTTTTTGAAATTTTAAGAGGCTATTTATATAAAAGTGTCAAGAAAGTAAAACTAATTAATATTAACATTGTAATGGTTAATATTTTGATATTAATATTTAATCACTTCATTTAATGTGAAGATTTCAAAAATTTATGTCAGGTTACATAATATTTTGTAGTGTTTGAGGGACTGCTTTATTTTTTTCCTTTGTTTATATATATTTGACATCAACTGTGGTACCCATGGATTTCCCACAACCATATCACCAGTGCACCATCACCTCAGTCCCTTGTGCTCTTTCTGCCCTGATCCCATTCCCTCTCACCTCCCCAAAAAGTGTTTCTGATTTTGTCCTTGCTTTTTGTTTTTGTATTATTATTATTATTATTATTATTATTATTATTATTTTCCTTGGTCACTTATTTGGTTCCATTAGATTACTCCTAAGGATGAAACCATCTGGTATTTTTCTTTTGCCTTCTGACTTATTTTGCTGAGCATAATCCCTTCTAGTTCTACCCATGTTGCTTTGAATGACTCTAGTTAATCTTTTTTGATTGCTGAGTAGTATTCCATTGTGTATATATGCCACATCTTGATCCAACCATCATTTTTTTGGCATTTAGGTTGTTTCCAGGTCTTACCTATTATAAATAGTGCTGCAATAAACAGAAGGGTGCAGGTTTTCTTTTGAATCAATGTTTTTGTGTCTTTTGGATATGTTCTTAGGAGTGGGGATGCTGGATCATATGGAAATTCCATTTTTAGTAGTTTGAGGAACTGCCACACTGCTTTCCATAATGGTTGGACCAGCTTGCATTCCTACCTGTAGTGTAGTAGAGTTCCTTTTCCTCCATATCCTCACCAACATTTATTGATGCTTTTTTTTTGATATGTACCATTCTCACTGGTGTGAGGTGGGATCTCATAGTAGTTTTGATTTGCATTTCTCTGATTTCAAGAGGAGTTGAACATTTTTTCATATGCTTGTTGGCCATTTGCATTTCCTCTTTGGAGAATGATCTTTTTAACTTTTCTTTCCTTTTGGATTGCTTTAGTCAATCAATAAGTATAGACAAACACTGCATGTTATACAATTCTATTTGTAGCTTTATCAGTTTTGGTCATTTGGATTTTATATAGGGATATTGAGTAATATAAAGTCAAATTAAATTTGAATTGAAAACTGTGAGAGAAAAAGAATCCCATACTGTCAATAATTATCACAGCCAGTTAATATGTGTTCTACCTCGATGAATCTATGCATAGAGTAGCATTGTTAAAGGGCAAACCTAATATAAAATGGGTTTGCCTGACTGGGTCCTCACCAGCGTGCTCCAATGGCACTTATGATGCCCCAACTGCAGGTACACACAACAAAGGTTAATAAAGGGGTTTATTTACAAGGGAAGGGAAATAGCGTAGTGAATAAACAAGGGGAAGAGAGGGATACAGATCCGTAAATGTCCTACCCGTTCCTCAGAGCTGGAACCCAATGGTGTGCTGAGAGCTGGCTCCCCAGGAAAAGAGAGCCCCAAGGCTCATGTGTCTGCTTTTTATTCTCAGCCTCACTGCTCAACTCCACCCTCAAGTCCCAGTGATCCGTTCTTCAACAATGGCCTTATGGGATTTGTAGTTCTGGAATGGGGGTCTAAGTCCACAACCCATTTTGGCAATCCATTCAGGAAGGTCTTTCCCCCTAACAGCATTATGAGCTTAAAAGTATAGTGTTTCAAACATATTACATTTTTTTTTAAATTTCTTAAACACTATTTTTTCTCAATAATTTATTAAATATAATTATTATATGTAGTTGTTTGCAGATGAGGTGCTTTGTTATCCAATTAAGATAATACATGAAGAAAACCTTGATTTATGAAATTTTGGAATATATATATATATAGACCTTGAAGTTACAGAAGATAGAAAAAAAATGAGGCCTTTCATGAATATAATAACCTTATTTGCTTAAGCAGACATTTTAATAAAGGTCAACATCTGAAGTATAACTGTGTTAACTCTCTGCTAACATTTTATCTCCTATTTAATCTCAACATTCTCTAAGAAAATCTAGTGAAATCAGTGTGTCCCAGTAGCTATTATGTACTTTACTTCCTCTCAACAACCAGGTCATCAAATACTTAACAAAAATATAAGTAAATGCATAAATAATTTGCTTGTTTTCATTATATGAATAAATACAGGTATAAATCAAGCCTTCTGAGAGTTCTTTTTCTTTTTTTAAGATTTATTTATTTATGCATACAAGAGCTGGGGTGCGGGCCAGAGGTATAAAGAGAGAGAGATTCACCAGAGACAGAGTGGGGAGCAGAACAGGCAGCTTGACTAACTACACTGCTGAGGGGAGCAGTGGGCAAGGCAGGAGAGGTCTGCAACACCTTATGGGTTCCCCTCCCTGGTGGCGGGATGGAACTCGAGCTGCTGTGCCTTGGATGCTTCACAGTACAGTGCTCAACCCATTACACCAGCAGGGAGGTCCCTTCTGAGAGTTTGAGGAAGCCAGTATCCAAGTGGATCCCTGCTTTGATCCCAGAGTATAATCAACAGCAGTCCACAGGGACAATAGACCCAAAGGATGAGCTGATGAGGGGAAACTAGAGCATGTCCTGGCATAGGCCATGTCAGAGGAAAAGCTTAAGAAACTCAAGTCTGTATAACAAAAGGTGGGTAGAAGGAGGTCTAACAATTGCTTGGTAGGGGGGCAGGAAATGGAAGTGCAAATCTGTGCTTCCCTGTTAGACTGGTGGTTCTAGGGAAGGGACAGCTGGTATGTATAGAAGTGTATCATACTTGGGAGGAGACATATGCAAAATGCTGGAGTGAGCCAGGCAGGCAAGGGCATACATGAAGTGGCCAGGTCTGAAAGTCCAAATCATAGACTGTAAATATAAGGATCTGCAAAACTAGAGAAGACCCACACCTACACCATCACTTTCACCAATGACTGGACATTTCCAGGTCTATCTCTTTACCCCTTAATCCAACAGCTACAATTAGTTCTCCCAAAATTACAAAGTCATACAACATACTAAAATATGAAGCAAGGATAAGCTAAAATGAAGAAAACTATAGCACAATTTGCTAGAAGCATGGACAGTCTGCACCATTAAAAAGTGAAAAATAGCATAATGAGTGTTAGAAAAACACATTGATTTATCAAAAATATATTTTACAATGGAGATAGATTGAGTTCTCAGAATCTGCAAGACATGGAAGGTGTTTTCTTCCTATTAGATACAAAGTTTACAATCTTCGTCATAAAAAAATGTAAGTCAAAGGAATGGAAGTAAACAAAGAAAAGCTGTTCAAAGATATAAAAGAAAACTCAGAAAAGCAATGTATTGTATTGTGATATAAAATTAATGAACACAAGATAGAAATTGAAACTTTAAATAAGAAAGTAACAATGACACAGGCTATACCAAGGTCAACAGAAGAGATGAAAAAATCTGGAGAAAGCTGTGGAAGGAGAATAGATCAAATGTAATATCTAATCAGTGCCCTGAAGATGGTAATACACAAAGAATTCAGGTAGAAGAAAAAAGGAAATACACAATGAAAAAAAAAAAAATGAATCACTTCAAGTATAACCTGACTCCATGAGGAAAGATAATATAAGAAAAATGGGGGGAAGGTAAAGGAGAGCAGATAACTTAATCAAAGATATAAAAGAGGAAAGCTTCCCAAACAATTTCCAAGAAGGAACTAAATGTACAAGTCTATGAAGGTAAAATTATATCTCTAATGAAATGTAATGAGAGCTCCACCAAGACACACAGTAATGAAACTTCAAAGACTTCAAGACAACATATCAATAATTACCCTAAATGTAAATGGACTGAACTCATCAATTAAAATTCAGTGGCAAAAAATAAAATACAAATTTCTGTTGTCTCCAGAAAAATGAAACTAAGCTCCAAAGATAAACATGAACAAGAAAAATATCTAGTATATGAAGACTGAACAACACACTACTGAATGACTCTTGAGTTCATGAGGACATCAAAGAGGAAATTTAAAAGCTTATGGCGATCAAATGAAAGTGAGGACATAACCTATTAGAACATTTGAGACTCAAGAAAGCAGTACCAAGAGACAAGTATATAGCTATACAGGCCCAAATCAAGAAAAAAAGAAAGGGTTCAAATAATCATATCCTTCAACTTAAGGAATGACATAAAGGTGAATAAAACTAAAATCCAGGAGAAAAAAGAAAATAATAAAAATAACAGAGAAATAAATGAAACAGAAATTAAAAAAAAAAAAGGCAGCACAAAGATTAATGTAATTAAAAAAGTCTTCCTTGAACAACAAAATAAACAAACCTCTAGGCTCACAAATGAAAAAAAAAAAAAGGATGAAACTCAAGCAAATAGAATTAGAAACAAGAGACATCTCAAATTCAGAGAATTGTGAGATTACTGTGAACATCCGTGTGTCTGTAAGTTGAATAACCTAGAAGAGACAAGCAATTTCCAAGAAATATTAAAGCATATAATACAGGATCAGGAAGAACTAGAAAACTTGAACATAAAAATAATAAGCTAGCAAATTGAAGCAATAATCAAAAGTCTCCGTAGAAATACATCATCATCAACACTATCACATCAACAGAAGGAAAAATAAAAATCATATGATCATATCAATAAATGCTAAGAAAGCTTTTGATAAGGTTCAATATCCATTCATGATGAAATCACTTGAAAAACTGTATAGATAAAACACATTTCAGTATAATTAAGGTCACATATGTAATACTCACAACTAACATCATGGAAAGTGCTTAAAAACTAAGTTTTCCACTAAGTTTTAAAAGAAATCATGTTCACTTTGCCACTATTATTCAACATAATACTGAAAGTCCTAGCTAGATCACATAGGTAAGAGAAGAACATAAAAGGAAGCCAAATTGAAAAAAAGAAATAATGAATAAAATACCATGATTTGCCAATGGCATGATAATATACATATAATATATGGAAAATCAGCTTCATATCTATATGCTAAAAGTAAGATAGAAGAGGAAGAAACATCAAGTGAACAATCCTGTATATAAGTCCATCAAAAATAATTAAATACTTATGAGTAAGTTTAAGGGACAAAATAACTATTCAATGGAAACTGTAAAATGAAATAGAAAAAAGAAATGGAAAAATATTTATTGCAATGGATTGAAAGAACCAATATTGTCAAAATTATCATTCTACCAATAGCAACACATTGAATATAATTCAATGCAATCTTTATCAAAGCATCATGACATTCTTCAAAGAAATACAGCAGTCATTACTGATATTCTTATGGAACTACAAAAGACCCCAGATAGCCAAGAGATTCTGACAAAAAAAGGAAGAATGATGGCAGCATACTTCTGATATAAAATGGATTGTCGGGCTGTGGGTCCTCACCAGTATGCTTAAAAATCACTTATAATAAGACTGAAATGCACTTACACACAAAAGGGTTAAAGGGCCTATTTACAAAAGAAGGGGAAATGAAGAAATGAACAACTCAGGGAAAAAGACAAGGAGATATTTGTGAATGCATACTACAAGTTCCGCACTGCACTGTAATTCATAGCATGCTGAGAGCCAGCGAAAAATTAAAAACTCCCAAGGCTCACATGTCTGGTTATATCCAAACCTGGGTGTTAAAACTCTACCCCTCTCCCTTTGATGATGATGATACTATGGGGTTTGTAGTTCTTGGAGTCTTGGATCTCTTTCGTCTGCAGTGGGTGTAGGGTCAATAAAACCTATCTAAGGAGTTTGTTCAAAACACCCTTTCCCCCTAAGAAGTCCAGACTTCAAACTATACTACAAAGTTAAATAATTAAAATAGTATGACATGGGAACAAAACAGATACACCGAACAAAGAAATAGAATTGAGAGTCAAGAAATAAACCCACATGTATATGGATAGTTTATCTATGACAAAGGAAGCAATAACATATATTGGAGAAAAAAATTTATCTTCATAAATGGTTTCAGGAACACTGAACCTGGAAAAGAATGAAATTAGATCAGTCACACCAGATGCAAAAATTAACTCAAAATTGACAGACGGTTTCTCTAGTTTTTCTGCTAAACCTTTAAAGATGAAATAATATCTATATTCCAATTCTTCCAAGAAGTTGAGGAAGAGGCAACCATTCTAAACTGAAAATTAACTCTATATTTGAGTGGGGGAGGTGTAGGGGAGGAAGGAATTGGGGATGGGGGTTATGGGTGCCTTGGTGGTGGTTGAGATACCATAACATATACCTGAAGGTTGTGAAGCTATACCTCTAAATCAATTATATATAATGCTGTAAACCAATGTTTCCTCAATAATAAATAAATAAAATTAATTAAAAAGACTTCTATGTTTTGACAGTGAGTTATGGATCTTCCAACATCTTCCTTTTTTTTATATATAAATAAACTTTATATTATCTCAGTTCAGTCAACACATTATAATGCACTAAAAAGGACAGGTACAAAATTGAAATACTTTCTGATTCGTGTATAAATCTTTTTTTTTTTTGTCAAGATGACTTTTACCGTCAGTACATGTCACAAGAAAACATTTAAAACAACACAGAAACAATCACTGAAATTATGGTGCATGGAGGAAAATGGTGAAGAAAACAACTTTTGGCTTGTTTTGTCATGAGACCTTGATACAGTCTGGGTTCCCCAAAACCATGTGAAGTGTGGTAAAATAGAAATGCTCAGAACAAACTTAAACAAATGAACAAGAATTACAAAACCCCTCTTTGTAATTAACCCAGTCACTTCTCGGCCTGGTATGCGCTTACAGGAGATACAGTCATTATTGTCCACAGGAAGACAGCTTTGTGTCATGTTTGACAGAGCTTGGTGGAGAGACTGAAGAAAATGCTGCAGCTGAAGGTAGGTAGAATGTTCAGGAGGACGAACAGTCTAAATGGTTCCCAGGACAGGCACTGAGGAGGATGAGTGTGGAGTGACTAGAGGCGGGGTGGCAGGGGCCCACACAGTCCAGATCTGAAGCAAAGCAAGACTGAAGGACCCCAAAGGAATGGACATTGGCAGGGGGGCTCCCTCTGACTGAGCAGAGCTGGGTGTTCCTTCTGAGCATAATGTTTCTGTTTCAGTGAGAGGCTCACCCAGCACTTTTGGGCTGGAGCTGGGACTCTTCAGGGACAGCAGCATTGGAGCATTGGGAGGGTGGAGGGTTTAACAATGGATACCCTGGATGGGGCTTTCTCTTCTGGTTCTGACTGCTTGTTAGGTGGTTGTTAAGGCAATAAGGACTTTAGCAAACAAGAAATTATGGGCAGCTAAATTCAGACAGATTGAACAAAAACAAAAGCCCAGAGGGAGTCCCTTTGGCTGCCTTTCCTCAAGGCAGGAGGCCTTGGATCCTGAAGCTCTGAATTTACAGTATGCAGTAGCAGAGGGCTTGCCCTATAGAAGGCTCCATAGAACAGAAGGCTCATCCCTGACCTGGAGGGACTTGGCCAAGTTCTGCACTCTAAAACTCTTCCTTGAGGTGCTCTAGTCTGGGCAGGCTGTGCTCACCCAGCTGTGAGTGAGAAGAAGAAGCACAGGATCCTGCAGTCTGGGTGAATCCTTTGCTGTAGACCCTCTGGCCACCTTGACAACCTTGACGGCATGAATCCTAGAAAGTCAGGCCAAGACCCACCTTTAATGTTTACAACATGCAGGACACATTTTTATCTCAGAACTAGCAAATCTTTGTATCTCTCATCTGTCTAAATATACTTAATTTATGAATCAATATTTCTAGTTAATGACACATGATACGATTTCATTTAATTTCACTAATGACAATCACTGGACTATTTTAGAAAATTAGTCAATTTTGAATCATCAACTTTTAATTTTGGAGACTCCTAGCTGTTGATTTCAGAGACTCATTCTAGAGAAGTGGGAAAGTACTTTCCAGCCAAAGGGAAAAACTGTGTTAAGGCATTAATTAAAGCAAGTGAGATTGGGATTTAGGTTGATAGTAAGGATAAGGGCCATAGTCAGAAACATTTTCCCCAGAAAATAACCTGAAAATTTCAAAAGTACCTAACCTCAAAGTCACAGCAACTAATTGTCTCATTAAATTACTAGCCTGTCCCTTGGGTCCCTTTTCTCTTCATTTGAGTCCTCACCTTTTGTCACAAATGCTCATAAACTGCTCACAGAATAGTTTATTTAGTGGATGGAGATGCCTGAGGAAAAAAAAAAAAAAAGTATGCCTTGGAGGGTCTCAGATGCCCTGAGGTGCTCCCTGTGGAAAAGGTAAACATGTTTCTCCATCAAAGAGGTTCTTTTTGAGTAATTTCTCAGAGGTGGGTTTGAAATTGTTAGGGGGAAAGACTCTCCTGAATGGATTATACAAATAGGTTATAGAGTTTGACCCCCACTCCAGACCTACAAGATCCAAAAACTACAAATCCCATAAGGTCATTATCAAAGAGCGAATTACTGGGACCTAAAGGTGGAGTTGAGCAGCCAAGCTAAATATAAAAGCAAACACGTGAGCCTTGGGGGGTCCTTTTTCCTTGGGAGTCAGCTCTCAGCACACGTTGGGTTCCAGCTCCAAGGAACTGGTAGGATATTTACAGATCTGTATCCCTCTCTTCCCCTTGTGTTATTCACTACGCTATTTCTCCTTCCCTTCTAAATAAAACCCTTTATTAACCTTTGTTGTGTGTGCCTGCAGTTGGGGCATTATAAGTGCCGTTCAAGTGCTCAAGTGTGCGGGTGAAAACCCAGTCAGGCAAACCCATTTTATATTAGGGTTGCCCTGTAACAAAATAAGTATAGTAATTATACTTGTGAAAACTTCTTTCAGAAGACCCAAATTGAATAAACATTTTTCTGTTTTTGTGCAATAATAATAATAAAAAAACTTCACTCATATCAATTTTAATAGTGGTGGAATCATAGACTTTTTGATCCAAGTCTTCACTTGGATTACAAAGCTCATAAGGAAGGCTGAATCCTAGACTCTCTAGTATTAATACTCATTTATACCAGTATATTTTTTAATTCATATTTTGGTGTTATTTTTTTTATCAAGTTAACATTAATTTACAGGGCCTCCCTGGTGGCACAGTGGGTTAAGCCATGCACTATGAAGCTAACAGCAGCCACTGCAGCACCAGTTCGATCCCTGCTGCTGGTCAGGGAGGGGACCCACATGGCGCAGAAGACCTCTCCTGCCTCATCCACTGCTCCCCTCAGCAGTGTGTTTCAGTCAGTCTGCCTGTTCTGCTCCCCACTCTGTCTCTGGTGAATCCTCTCACCACCCTGGACTCTGGCCCACACCCCAGCTCTTGTTTGCATAAATAAATAAATCTTTTTAAAAAAAGAACATTAATTTACAGCACTCTAAACAATTCAGGACTATATATTTACACTTCTTCAGATGCACACTTACCACTGAAGCATACAGATCCCCAACCATAGTCCACTCGGATCTTTCTTTCCTTTTCTCCCCACCCAACCTCTTCCCCTCAAGTATCCTCAGTTATTTTTTTTATTAAATATTTATTTATTGATGCACACAAGAGCTGGGGTGCTGACCGGAGCTATGGGCATGGGTTGGGGGGGAGGTGAGAGGATTCACCAGAGACAGTGGATAGCAGAACAGGCTATGGGGTTGAATTTGTGCTGCAGTTTCATAGTTTTGTGACTTAACCCTTTGCACCACAAGGGAGGCCCCAGATATCCTCAATTCTATGGTCAGATATTTAGCTTTTGGTTTTATTTTGTTTTGTCTGTTGTTTTATTTCTTTATATTCTAGGTGTGAGTGATATCATCTGGAATTTGTCTTTTTCCTGACTTCACTTAGCATAATTTTCTCAATTCCATCCATGCTGACTGAACTGTACTTGTATATGTACCATATATAGCTGTTGAACTGTAATATTGTACACCTAGAAATCATACATAGTTGTAAACCAAAGTTTTCTAAATAATTAAAAAAATTTGAAAAATGAACATTAAAATCTGAAATTTAAAATCTATGAGCATATCCATATTTACACTGCTTGTTAGTGATGGGAGGATGACAAAGACTGTGGCACAGTGTTTTCACTAGACAGTCCCTTGCTCATCCCCAGACTCCTACATCTCTTCATGTTGTCATTTTCAATGACTTATAATTGATTTTAACTTATCTTTTATTGCTTTAACATTTGTTTATAACATTACATAGTCTCTAGTACACAGCATTATAATTTGACATTGCATATACAGTACGTTATGATCACCACAAAAAGGTTAGCTTCCATCAAATCACCATATAGCTGACTCCCTTCTCTTGATTTAACTCTTCTCTGGTGAGTAATATCTGCTCTTATAATTTAAGATAACTTCTCACTCTTTTCTTTGTCTGTGAAGTAGAGGTGAAATTCTGAAAGTAAAACTTTTAAAGCCTTTTGTCAAAATAAGGGCATGTCCCATTTGAGAGCCAGCACTGAGAAGTGACTTTTCTCAGTTTTGTACACACAGAAAGATTCAAATGCACCCTTTTAATTTGCATGCAGGACGGATGTCATAAGAGCTGACATGAGAACACTCATGAGGATTATTTTACTTAGTAAGGCAATGTAATACTAGCTTTTGGAAAGTCAACCTTTAGAATAATAACTTTTCACTATTCTTGTTTTGTTTTATGGTTCCCTTTATCTCTTGTAAATGCATAACAATCATCATGAATTGATATCTTACTGATCCCATTTTGTAAATGTATGATTATTTTAATCGACTGGACTAAACTGACTTGTGACCAGTACAACCGTTACAGGGCAACCCAAATATAAAATGGGTTCCCCTCACTGGGTCCTCCACCCGTGCGCTCAGAAGACTTTTATAGTAAGTCCCAGCTTCAGGTACACGTGACAAAAGTTATCAACAGGTTTTATTTTATGAAAGAAGGGGGATAAAATAGTAATAATACCAAGGTAAAGAGAGGGATGCAAATCCGTAAATATCTTACCAGATCTTCTAAGCAATGGTATGTTGAGAGCTGGCTCCGAGTCGAGAGAGATGGCTCCAAAGCAAGAGAGATGGCTCCAAAGGAAGAGAGATGGCTCCCAAGGAAGGGTGAACCCAAGGCTTACCTCTGGTTTTATAGCCAGCCTGGCTGCTTAACTCCACCCTCAGGTCACAGTGATCCAATCTTCGATAATCATCTTATCAGATTTGTGGCCCTGGAACACTGGTTGTCTGGAGTGGGGGTTGGAGTCCACACTCCACACACCTATCTGTGTAATCCATTCAGGACTACCTTTCTCCCTAACACAATGACACTGATAGATCTCTCTCTCTCTCTCTCTCTCTCTCTCTCTCTCTCTCTCTCTATATATATATATATATATATATCTGTCTGTCTGTCTGTCAGTCTATCCATCTATATCTGTACATATATGTAATATGAAAGTGGTGTGCATTGTTTAATTTCTTGAATATGGTGATGATCTTCATGGGTGTATTATAAATGGTACAGATGTGGGATATAAGGTATAGAATGCACTTGAGACATACACTCAGATATTTTCTCTTACCTAGTTCAAAGTTGTTTTTTCCTGGTTCTGAGGAATGGACTATCATAGATAGCAACTGCTTCTCCTTTGTATTTAGTACTACTTCCTTAGAACATCTCTATGACTGTGGGCAGTGCTCTGTTTTGACAACAGAAATGATACTAACCCCAAACAAAAAGAATAATATCATTTGTATTGATGGTAAATGCCTGATAATAGTATCATTCTTTATAAAACACTGTTTTGCACCAAATCAAGAATAGTCTCTCCTATTTCTCCAAACTCATCCTCTTCTTACTCTTTATCATTCCCTCAGCTTCAAACTATGCTGGACATCTCGAAGTCTTCTACTTGTCTATTTTCTCCCATCCTGTCTCTTTTGGGTACATTTTGTTTTCTATTCTAAATTTCTAATAATATATTTCAGTTCAGTTTTTATTAATTTGTTGTTTTGATGTTTTATTAATTTGATTTTTTATTAAATGAAAACATTATATATGGTTTTATGTATGTTTATATATGCATATATATCCATTTCGAAAAACTTATTGAGGAATATTAAATCTGTTTCCATTAATTTATGTTTAAATTCAGAGTTTCCTATTTTACCCTCCTCAAAGCAAACATTTACAATGGGTGTTTTATTTTCTCATTTACACTGGAGTAAAATTCTAGAAGTAAGTCACTCTAACAATGTTACACTGTTCAGTATGAATACAAAGGCAGCCTAAATCCAGGTATTTTCTGTCCAATTATATTTATTTCTAATTAAGAGGAAATTTCAGGAAAGTTGATTTTATATTATCAAGGAACTAAGATATGTTCAGGTCAAGTTTACTTGCAGAAGAGGTAGTACAGAGAGAGTAGTTGCTAGCTGGAGGGGCAGAGATGTCAATGAAAAAGGAAATGTCAAAGTTACCTATATGGTACTGAAAAGGAAGTTAAAAATATGAGAATTAACTATAGAAATATTCCAATCCCTTGACCCCTTTTTTTTGAAATTAAAGACATTTCATTCAGCAATTATAGGTTCATCTAAATAAGTCTAAATTTTAATTACTCATCCTAAATAAATTTTGTGATATTAAATAAACTTTCTTTAATAAGCATCTGAAATTACTTTATCAGAACTGATGTGCTAATATGAGGATGTTAGTATAATCAGAATTTAAGATAAATTTCCCCTGAAATTGTCTACTTGATTAAAAAAAATGTTTTCCATTTATTTTTAGTAAGTTATTTGAAAAGCAGTTAAATGAAAGAAAATCCTTTGCATTTTTGATTTTTCCATAGAAGAATAGTTAAATTGTTAGGAGTGACTTAGACTAACATATGATGTGCTAGAAAAAGTCAAATAGATTGAAAGTTAACATAGTTTCTGCTGTGTTTCTAGATGTTTACTTTTTTGTCCCTACATTACAAATTATTCATTTATAATACAGAGAATTTGGACACTTTCCTAAGAGCTTGTTTTGATCATGAACAAATAAAGTGTATAGAAACTATGGATAATGTCTGACACATTTGAACCTAAAAATTAGAGTGAGCCTTGACATTGCCAAGAAAATGGAGAAACTGTAGCAGGCCATCTTTGCCAGGACTGGGTGGTCCTGGAAATTGTTCTCTGCTTCTCAATCAGTCTCACCTATTTTGTTCTCACTGGATTCGTACCCCAAAAACATGTGTATCATACCCACCAGACATGTTTCAAATATAAAGGTCTGGACCCCACTTTGTATTCACATAATTGGAATATCTGGATCAAAAGGAAAGAGCACAACATTTAAAGCTAAGTGATTAGTTTTGGTACTCACTTTGTAAATTTCTCTAATTTTATTTTTAACCATGTCTAATACTTACATTTTTTTTAAATTGAGATATAACTGACATACAACAGTGTGTAAGTTTAAGCTGCAAAATGTGTTGATTTGATACATTTCTTTATGGCAATATAATTGCTGTCATAGTTTTAGTTAATACCTTTATCACATCATGTAATTTTATCTTTACTGTGATGAGAACAATTAAGATCTAGTCTCTTAGCAACTGTGAAGTTTACAATACAGTGTTGCTGAGGATAATTATTACTTTGTAAATTAGATACCAAAACTTATTTATCTACTAGTTGCAAGTTTGTTCCTTCAAATATCTCCCTAATTTTGCCATACTCCAACTTCTGGTAACACCAATTATACTATCTGTTTTATAAAATTAGCTTCATTAGATTCCATAAGCAGTGATATCATACAGTTTTTCTATTTCTCTTTCTGACATATCTCAGTAAGCATAATGTCATTAAGATCCATTTATATACTCACAAATAACATAATTTCCTGTAAATGGCTGAGAAGCATTTATATATATATATATATGATCTATAGCTATCCTCAGGTTTCATGTGAGCACATGCGAGCATAACAAACATACATGCACACAGAGCTCACACCATCTTCATCATTCACCAGATATTTAGGTTGTTTCCTAAGTCAATAATGTGACAAAAATGTGGGTATGTAGGTATATATTTGAGGTGCTGCTTTCATTTACTTTGGAAATATACAGAGAAGTGGGATTGTTGTATCATCTGCTGATTCTATTTTAAATCTTTGAGTATCCATATTGTTTCCCATAGTAGCTGAAACAATATTCTTGATAATAATAATCCCTACAAGTGTGAGGTAATATCTTTTTGAAGTTGTGATTTGCATTCCCTTGATGATTTTAGTGATTTTGAATATGTTTTCATGGACCTCTGATCATTGGCATGTCTTCTTTGGGAAAAATGTCTATTCTCTTCCTGGAAACATGTTTTTTGTTGCTGTGTTGTTATTGAGGTGTTCCAGTAATTTATGTATTTCAGATACTAATCCACTTTTCAATATACACTGTACAAATATTTTCTCCCATTCTATTAATTGTCTTTCATTTTGGTGATCATCCATTACAAAATGGATATGTCATTATCCATTAATCATACATTCCATGTGGTCATTTTTGAAGAAACAGACACATGTTAAGAGGATCAGTTGGGTCAACATCAGCTGATTCTGAAACTAACATTCCCTCACAGGTTTTTCCTTATATATTTCAGTTCATTAGTATAGATGCTTCATCTCTTAGGATGAGTTTATTCACTATGGCTACAATAACTGTTTTAAAATTTGAACTATTTTTGTACCTCCTAGTTTATCAAACACTTTTAACAAGTTTAACCCTAGAATGACATGTAAAATAGATTTCAGTTATTGTCTCTCAATATTTTCTAAGATATTTTGAGATTGGAGATGCTTTAAATTTTATGAACATATATATAATGTGTGTATGTACAGCTGTATGCATGCGTGGGCTTATATGTACATATAGCCATACACAAGCACATATATATTCTTATATGAATTATTACATTTGTTTATGCCACAGCTTTTAAGAACACAAAGTTCTTCTCAAACTATTCTTAAGAATAAGTTAGGGGCTTCCCTGGTGGCGCAGGGATTAGACACTGCACTGTTGGTTCTGCAGCCCCTGCAGCTCCAGTTTGATCCCTGTTCAGGTAGCTAAATCACATATGGCACAGCAGACCTCTCCTGTCTCACTCGCTGCTCCTCTGAGCAGTGTATTTCAGCAAATTTGCCTGTTCTGCCCCCACTTGGTCTCTGGTAAATCTTGTAACACCCATAGCTCAGTTTATCTATGCAAAACTAAGAATAAGTAAAATAAAAATTTAAAAACACAAAAAAGAATGTAAGTGCCTATTTTTCTCCTAGCTTCTAAAAATGGATTTACTGTTTTATACTTCACTGAAAAATAAATCTGATTCACATCAGACACACATCCATGTGTGTTTACGTGTGCACATATGTTTATCTCTTTACTTTATTTTGTGTCATTCTTGAAATATTACATGGAAACTGGGAGAAGTTGAAGAGTGAAGGACAAAATGGTGAATCCCAGACAAACCTGTCCCTTTTAAGGGATGCTTCTGTAAATTCAGTTTACTGATCACAACATGAAACATGGTTGCCACAAGCCTGAGCAGTGTTTCTATCCACCTTGTATCTACCATACATGAAGGAATCCATCAAATCAATAGTTCACATACTGGCTCAAGGTAACCAAATGAATTCACATGTTATCTTATCTGTTCCTCTTCAATTCATTCCTTATTAAAGATTTAAAATTAAAATATGTAAGATTTTAATCATGTAATTAATTAACTTTATTTAATAGATTCATACTAAACTTTTAACTACTTAACAGATAATTAAACTTTCTTAAGGATATAAGAAATGATCTATGGGGAAAATTTTGCATATTAGTTTATGAAAATCTCAGTAAATAATAATGAAAAATGATATGTGAAAATGTTTTTATAATATTGCCACAAACAGAACCATGATAAAGGATAACTGGGAAAAATGAAGAATATTGAATTCCTTGAAATGTTCTATATTTTTCTTTGTTAAGAAGTGATTCCATATTGAAATAAAAATGAATTTCCAATAAATTGTACATATATTCAATTTGAACATACAATACATAAATTAATTATACATCTTTCATGTCAAAATATTCAGGAACTTACATAAATTTCATGAGTATGGTCAGTACATTGCAAATAGTTCCATATAATTATTGCATGAATTATTCAGCAAAAAAAATAATCATACAAATAAATAATTATAATAGCTATACTATTTTTCTCATCCATTTTAAGTTAATCAGAAAGAAAATATTAAAGTTCAAATATCTCTTTGACATGGCACTTTGAAAATACAAAATTACTATTTATTGTAGGCTAGTCACTTTCTATACTTTCTTTTATCATGTCACCTCAGTTGTGGTATATATCTTTTCATGCATATTTTACAATGCAATAGTAAATAAATTTAAGTCATTATTAGATAATGCTTTTTCCCTTTTTTGATTCACTTACCTATGACTGAACAGTTATTTTCATATTACTGTGCTGTTTCTAGTGTCAACATTAATTATAGATCTTATATTTACTGAAAATAACTATTTATGCCAATTATAGACCAGACAGGGGCCTTATATGTTTTCAGTAAATCAAAAATGGCCTACTGAAAACCAGAAAGCCCAATTAAAATGCATTACCACAGGGAGGAAAAATAACTTAGTGTACATCACAGTACTCGTAATATCACTGGCTTTGCTTACTTTAATTGAGATTTAGTCATCAGACTTTCTTCATCAGTGATTCAAAAATAAATACTGAAATGATAAAACATTTATATATATTGGAAAATGATTGACACAGTTATCTAGTAATCCAATTAACATTTGATACTATATACATAGCTACATTTTTTCCTTGACATAGAACTTTTAAATTACTTTAGAAATGTTTAAGTATTCAAAACAGTATTCCTAATACAGATATCATGTCCCTTGTATACCAACACCTTATTTATTTTAAGGCTGGTTTGTATCATTGTTGAAAAACAGTTTACTGTGGTGTAATTCACACACAAATAGCTACCCATAAATAGCTACACATGTGTCACTGGTGAATGTGTGCACCCAAAAACTTCCCATTATCAGGTACTAGACCTCTCATTAACCTCATCTGTTCTCTGGGCTCGTTTGTTGTTTTGTTTTGTTTTTCTGGTAAGGACACAATGTTAAAATTACCTTCTGCAAGGCTATATAGCAGATCTCTAGAACTTACCCTGCATAACTAAAGGTTCACATCTACTAAACATCAACTCCCCATTTCTCTCCTCTTCTCAATCCCTAGAAATTCACATCCTGTTCTTTCCTTCTATGAATGTGAATATTTTAGATGCTTCATAGATGTGGAATTATACAATATTTGTCCTGTACCTGGCTTATTTCACTTAATGTAAAGCCTTCCTACTTCATTCAGGGTATCAGGATTTGCAAAATATTCTTTTAAAAGGATGAACAATATCCCACTATATATATACATCACATTTGCTTTATTCTATGATCTATTTATAGACACTTGTGCTGTTTCTATATCTTGGCTGCTGTGAATTATACTGCTATGGGCAAGCATCTCTGTGTAGCAGTTGCTGGACTTGCTTTCAAATACTAGAGAAAAAGATAGATGTGGATCACATATCCATAACATATTTCAGAGGTTAATCTTTAGTAATTAAAAGTGACACCACAGAGGCACACATGCTTTTAGAAACGATGAAATATAAGGACACACTAAAATAAAGTTTAAGGTGTAAGATATATTTAACATCCTCCAGTGGAAAAACAAAGCAGAATATGTTTTAAGACAGAGTTACAAAAACATTAGAATTAAAATATCAGAGTTTGAAATATCTTGATTTTTACCTCTTTTTTCCTATTATTTTATTTTGTGGATTTTCTCTGCTATTATAAATTTTACCTATTCTAAAATAAGATGTCTTTATTCTTTCTGACTTATTACAAAAATTTTATTATCTTATAGACAAAGACCACAATATCCAGAATTTTTTGACTTGTGTAAGGTCAAGCAGTAATTTAAAAATGGTAGCACAAATTTTGCACCCTACAGTTTTATTTTTTTTTTAATGAGAAAACTAATGTTTCTATTAGGGTAAAAATTATTTTTAAATAATTAAGCAAAATATTATCAAATAAAATATTGACATTATTTTAAAGTTTTTCTCCCAGGAATTTTTAGTCTTAAAAATATTTGATTCTAATTTTAAAAAATGATTTATTTTATCATTTGTAATTTCTAATTTTTTATGTCAAAATGGCCACAAATATATAAAATGATAAAATCACATGGTAAAATTTCGTATTGGTAAATGTTGGAAATATTATACTCTATACATCACTTGTCTAATTGATATAAAATATCTCCTAAATAAATTTTAGAATTTGCTCACACATTAGATGCATTTTTCCATATATATTCTTATTTCTGTCTCTAGTTTATTTACACTATGTTAGTTTTCCATTGCAGTTCTAACAAATTTCCATAAATGCAGTGACTTATCAATACAAACCTGAAACTATAGTTTCAGACATCATAGTCTAAAATTGCTTTCTAGGGTTGCATTCCTTTTGGAGGCTATTAGGGATAGTTTGGTAGCTTGACTTTTCCAGCTTTTAGAGTAGAGGCTGTTTTCTTTGCTAGGCTTCCCCCTTTCATAGCTTTCATTTTCAGTAGCATCTTCTGTTTTTTTTCTCTTCTGTTACTGTGTTTCTGTCCTCATTTCCTCCCTCTCTGCTTCCATGCTCACATAAACTTTTTTTACCTTAACTGCCTTCTTCTTATTTGACAATCCAATATAATTCCTCAAGTCAACATTTTCATCTTAATCATATTCACAAGGATCCTTTCTAGGAATTAGAACATAGACTTTGGGGAGTGGGGTTATGATGATGTTAACACAAAGGAGTTGTTAGGCTAAGGACATTCATATGTACATATATGTGTTCATAGTTCCCCACATTGTTCTAGTACTTGTATAAATTGTGTTATATGTGCCTATAATATCTAAAATATATTTATCATAAAATAAGTTTTATTATTTTCAAAATCCTTTCTTAGTCCCAATTCTTTCTCTGAATGATAACCATTTATCACACATGCTGATTTTCCAAATAAAATATCATGACTTTGCTTTATCTATTCTGTTGTATTGACTTATCCACTTACAAATACCAATTTAAATTAATTATTGTGTCTCATTGATATAATTTCTTATATATGAGAGTTATACTGTTGCTTTTAAATTATTTCATAAAAATTATTTTGTAACATATATAATTTATCTTCTATAAAATATTAGGGGTTTATTGTTATATGTATAACTGCATAGTTTGATCAAGAAAAATCAAATCACTACATTATGGTATTAAATTGTCTTTGTGAGCCCTACAGGGAAACTGTTTTTCAGGTGTCCTTTCTTCTGGCATGAAAACATTTTGTCTAGAGTTGTGAAATGAGTTTGGGCTCAGTTGTTAATCTTTGCCTACAATCTCAGTGAGATCCTAACTATGATGAAACATATGAGCTGGTTTTCTGGAAACAAGTCAGAAATTATCTGAGGAAGGACTTAAAGGTACAGCCAGTGACAATATGGTGACAGTTTTAATGATTAGAAGCAAAGGCAACAGCAGTATTTTGGCTCACTGAAAGGATCTGAGTTTGTGAATGATGCTACTTCAAATAAAATAATGATATGAAGTATATAAATTGTAGTTGCAATGCAAAAATTAAAAAAAAAAAGCCAGTGAATAAAATTTGAATTCTAGTAGGCTTTAATAAGTAAAGGTATTATAAATAACATTTTCTTTCTTCAATTTGTTATACTCGTTGATAAATTATGTAGTTCTTTCTGAATTAAATATAGAGAGCCAGGAGCAAGCTAGGAGGATTTTGAGAGTGCTAGAAAATATAGCAATGACTGATTAGCTCTGATATTTACAACAATGACCAAGCAAAATTACTTTCCACTGTGTGTTCTAAAATGATATATTAATAATAATTATCCATGTATCCAAAAGAGGACTTCTAACTCTGTAACTATGTAAACTCAATCCATCATCTCAAGAGAGGAAACATCTAGATGATCCTACAAATTATAATAAAATAGCAATAAATAATACAATTTTTAACAGGGCTAATAGACCAAATAAATATATCACAGTGACAGAACAATTAGTTGTATAATGTTGGCCATAAAATGCTTAAACATAAATCATTTTAAAGAAGGATATAAGGTACCAAAAAGTTGAAATTTAAGTAAAAGATATTAATTTAGAAATGCTTTTAATATCATATGGAAGAATAACTGTAAGAAAAATCAGCTAGTGAATTGTTTTTTATTCACCTTTTGAGAAGACAAAGGGTCTAGGTAAAAAACAAAAATAAAATGTCAACTTTCTAAGAATGAATTATCTTTTGATTCTGATTAATATTATAAAAATCTTATAGAAATACCAGAAAAAAACATAGCTATAATTCTATTAAATTATGAGAAGTATAAAAAGAGAGAAAAAAGGGCCTCCCTGGTGGCGCAGTGGGTTAAGCAATGCACTATGAAGCAAACAGCAGCCACTGCAGCACGAGTTCGATCCCTGCTGCCGGCCAGGGAGGGG